>JANPWX010002051.1:266882-330828 GCA_024734555.1 Trochalopteron elliotii
AGAGGTCATTGCTTGTCTTAGAGGTGCTTGTATGACCTCTGTGGTTTGTTTTCGGGTCCTTGATGCTATAGGCCCTTGTGGGGGAAGTTTGGGAGCTGACGGGGGAGGTTCAGGTTCATCCCACTCACTGTCACTGCTAGGCAGTGGTGGATATAGTTCCTCAGTTGCTGTCCTTCTAAAGGAAGGTGAAGTTAGAGATGAAGCAGGGGAGGTTGGGGTTAATGGTGGTTCTGAATCTGCATTTCCCACCACCCTCCTCCTTTCCTGTCTCTTTGGGGGTGGTTTAAGTATGCCTTCTGTCTCTTGTTCCAAAGCCTCTACTTGGTATACTTTGTCAGGGTGTGTGCACCTCTGATTTATTGAGCAGGTGCTGCAACACTATTTGGGCTTCCCTTTAGTAGCTTTATTATCCTTTTCAAGGGCCAATACTAAAGGATCAGATGGTGGCCTCATTCCACAATCCCTTTGCCACTCAGGGTGATTTTGAAGGCTGAAAAACATATCTTTAATTTAAACATGTCTTTAATTCTTAAAAATTAATGTCTCAGTATAACAAAGCAAAACAAAACAAAACAAAAAACAACAACTACAGCATTAATAACAAAACAATAACAATACCAAGAACCTTGAGGGCTTTGCTTTAAAGTTCGGTCTCTGTGCCCCTGCAAGAATTCTCAGAACACCAAGCTGGAACGGAGGAAAGTCCCAGGCTGGTAGCTGTGATGGCAGGATGTCCCAGCAGGGCAGGAGGAGGTGCAGGGTCACACTGTAGCAAGAGGAGCAGTGCTGAAGAGGCCGATGGTGGGGCAGGGCTGGCCCAGCTCCAGCAGGGTGGCAGAGGAGCTCAGAATTGCAGGGCTAGCAGATGATGGTAGATTTCCCAGGACTGGACCCCTTTGGCCACAGTGAACTCCTCTAGCAGCAAGCAGCAACCCAGCCGTTCTCTCTCCCCAAACGCCAAAAAAAACAGAGTGCCCAGCTGCCTCAAGCTCTGTCCTTTTCCTGCCCCAAACTCGTGTTATTTCTCCCTCCGAGCTTTGGCCACCTCTTGTTTTGGTCAAGTACTCTTAAGTATCCAACACTTAGTTTCCTTGGTAACTTATGGGGGAAAAAATTCTTTAGAGTAAAAAAGGAACAGACTTAATCCCCAACAAATGGCGGCTTCTGTAAAGGATAATAAAAAATGTTTCTACAAATATATTAATGGTAAACGGAAAGGTAAGGCTGACCTTTGCTCTCTATTGGATAAGGGAGGGTACTTAGTAACTGTGGATGAGAAGACAGAAGTGCTTAATGCCTTCTTTGCCTCAGTTTTCAGTGGGAAGACAACTTGCCTTCAGGACAACTGTTCTCTTGGGTTGGTTGATGGTGTCAGGAAGCAGAATGGTCCCCTCATTATCCAAGAGGAGGCAGTCAGAGAACTGCTGAGATGCTTGGATACTCATAAATCTATGGGCCCAGATGGGATCCATCCCAGGGTGATGAGGGAGCTGGCAGCTGAGCTTGCGAAGCCACTCTCCATCATTTACAATCAGTCCTGGCTCACTGGTGAGGTTCCAGATGATTGGAAACTGGCCAATGTGACACCCATTCACAAAAAGGGTGGGAAGGAGGATCCCAGTAATTATAGACCAGTCAGTCTGACATCAGTACCTGGCAAGATAATGGAACAGTTTATACTGAGTGTCATCACACAGCACCTACAGGATGGCCAGGGTCTCTGCCCCAGCCAGCACGGGTTTAGGAGAGGTAGGTCATGTTTGACCAACCTGATCTCCTTTTATGACCAGGTGACCTGCCTGGTGGATGCAGGAAGGGCTGTGGATGTTGTCTATTTGGACTTCAGCAAGGCTTTTGACACTGTCTCCCACAGCATACTCCTGGATAAGCTGGCAGCCCACAGCTTGGACAGGTGCACTCTTTGCTGGGTTATGAACTGGCTGGATGGCTGGGCCCAGAGAATGGTGGTGAATGGTGCTGCATCCATCTGGCAGCCAGTCACCAGTGGTGTTCCTCAGGGGTCTGTGCTGGGGCCAGTTCTGTTCAATATTTTCATTGATGACATGGAAGGGGCTATTGAATCTTTCATTAGTAAATTTGCGGACGACACTAAGCTGGGAGCATGTGTCGATCTGTTGGAAGATAGGAGGGCTCTGCAGAGAGATCTGCAACAGTTGGATCGATGGGCAGAGTCTAACAAGATGAAGTTTAATAAGTCCAAGTGTCAAGTCCTGCACTTTGGCCACAATAACCCCCTCCAGTGTTATAGGCTGGGGACGGTGTGGCTGGACAGTGCCCAGGAGGAAAGGGACTTGGGAGTTCTAGTCAGCAGCCAGCTGAACACGAGCCAGCAGTGTGCCCTGGTGGCTGAGGGCCAATGGCATCCTGGCCTGTATCAGGAATGGTGTGGCCAGCAGGAGCAGGAAGGTCATTCTTCCCCTGTACTTGGCACTGGTGAGGCCACACCTTGAGTATTGTGTCCAGTTCTGGGCCCCTCAGTTTAGGAAGGATGTTGAGATGCTTGAACGCATCCAGAGGAGGGCAGCAAAGCTGGTGAAGGACTTGGAAAACAAGCCATATGAAGAACGTCTGAGGGAGCTGGGGTTGTTTAGCCTGGAGGAAAGGAGAGTCAGGGGTGATCTTATCACTCTCTAAAACTTCCTGAAGGGTGGTTATAGACAGCTGGGGGTTGGTCTCTTTCTCCAGGCAGCAACTGACAGAACGAGTCTCAGGCTGCGTCAAGGGAAATATAAGTTGGATATTAGGAGGAAATTTTTCACAGAAAGAGTGATTAAATACTGGAATAGTCTGCCCAGGGAGGTGGTGGAGTCACCATCCCTGGATGTGTTTAAAAAAAGACTAGATGTGGCACTCGATGCCATGATCTAGTTGAGGTGTTAGGGCTGGGTTGGACTCGATGATCTTGAAGGTCTCTTCCAACCTACACATTCTGTGATTCTGTGAACAGTGTAAAAAGAAATGGTATTGTATATCTCACAGGCAAAAGCCTACATGCTCCAGGTGTACTCCAGAGCAGCAATATTATAATTGGGAAGTAGCTCATGATGAATGTGAGATAGTAAACCTGATCTGTGGAAAGAGTAATTTGGTCCCCGAAATTTGGGATGTTTTCAAAGACAATTGGGAAAAAGTGAAAAATCAGTGTAAGCAAAGATTTGAGTGGGAATTAAAAAAGAAGGAAAGAAGGAGAAAAGAAGGCAGACAACGGGAAGCCAGCAGAGTAAGGAAGTCCCCAAAAGAAGTCCCCTAGGATGCATACTAGCCCATTGAAAGGAGATTGTGGGGATGGGAAGAACGGAGAGTAAAAGGATTTTGATAAAATACTGTAATCAGTGGTGGCCTCTGTATAAATTAGAAGATGGGGCAAAGTGGTCATTAAATGGTACCATGTATTATAGCACCATGCTGCAGTTAATGTTGTTTTTGAGGCGGGAAGGAAAATGGGATGAGGCATCATATGCAGATATGTTTTTCACCTTGCAAAACCATCCAGAATGGCAAAGGGATTGTGGTATTAACCCACCACAAGATCCCATGGTTCTAGCATTGGGAAGGGAAAACAGAAGGGTCCCGCATAAATTAAAATGATGCTGCTCGGCCTGTAGTATTGGCCAGCGGTGCACTAGAAGAGATAAGATACATAAGGAAGAAGACTCTGATCTGGATGACCTATATACACCCCCTCCTCAATCACTGGAGTTGGGTGGGAACCCAGGGAGGGCACCAGATAGAGCACCGACACCCCTAAGAAGCCCAGTGTCCTCCCATATAAGGGCAAGAACTAGGGTCCTATAAGTATAGCCAGACATTTTTGGCTAATAATGAAACAACATTATTATAATTGGAATGATATACAGCTTTTATTACATGCAATGACAGAAACAGAGAAACAGATGATTCTAAAGGTAGCAGGGGATTTGGCCAAGGAGCACTACAAGACATGGGGAGAGGATGTGAAGGAATTCTTTCCCCTCCAGGATCCAAAGTGGGATGTGAATAGAGCAGCAGAAAGGCAAAAATTGCAAGAATATCAGGAGTGGATGGCAAAGGGAATAGAGAGCGCCATCCCCAAATCCATTAACTGGTCAGCTTTGTATGCTGTCAAACAAGGTCTCTCTGAGTCTCAATCTGAATTTTTGGATAGGTTAAGAGACACAGTGAGTCATAATACACCCTTGGACCCAGAATCAGACATAGGAATGTCAGTGTCATTGTTTTTAGGGCAATCTACCAGTGATATAAGATGCAAACTTCAGAAATTGAGACCCACGGAAGGAAGAAACTTAGAAATATTATTGGATGAGGCCTGGACAGTGTTCAGCAACTGTGAAGAAGGGAATAAAGGGAAACAAGGAAAGGTGATCGCAGTAGTTAAAAAAGAAGATAAAAGTTTTACAAAGGGACCCCCAGCTCCCCGGCTGGGAAGGAACCAATGTGCTATCTGTAAAAAATTAGGCCACTGGAAAAACAAGTGCCCAGAATGCTGAGGGAAAGGAAATAAAGAGGCACGGGTGGTGGCAAATGTGAAGGAAGATTGAAGGGAACCAGGGGGGTCTTCCCTAGCGGACCCACTGGTTATAATGAAGCTAGGGGAGGGGGAGGAGCAAAAACAAGTGAAATTTCTAGTTGATACAGGGTCAACATATTCAGTCTTAAACAAAGCTTTAACACCTGTGGGAGAAGATTATATTACGGTTAAAGGAGCCACTGGCCAAGCTGAAAAGGCTTATTTTTGTGAACCACTAAAATACAAATTGGGAAAGCAAATAGGTATACACAAATTTTTATATATGCCTAATTCACCACACGCACTCCTGGGAAGGGATTTACTTGAACAATTAAATGCAGTAATCAGATTTGGAAAAGGGGAAATTACTCTGGAGGTAGACACTCAACAATACATTCAAATAATTAGTTTACTTTTAGTTGATGTTCCCATATGTCTTGGGGTGACATGATGTTTGTATCCCAATCGTCTGATAAGTCTGGGAGCTGGGGGGAGGGGAGAGGCAGGCAGTTTGTTTTCAGAAACTGTCCTCCGCCGACTGGCCTTGAGAGTCGAATTCAACACACATGGAGAGTGGGGTTTTTTTTCCAGTAGTTAGTTAGCTAGCGTAGATAGCAGCAGGAGGAGATGCTTTGCTTTCTTTTTTTCCCTTCTCCTCCTGTTTTTTTTTCTATTTTTTCTTTCCTGTTTTTTTTCCTTTTTTTCACCTTTCCTTGGAACTGTTAAAAAATCTCTCTGGACTGAGGACCCGGGGGAGCCCCGGGGGGGCTTGCATCTGGAACCCACCAAGAGCTGCACAGCAATGCTCCCCAGCACCGGAGGAACAGAGACAGAGCAACCACTTACAGGATGGACTTCTTTCCTAAATCTGTCATCTCTCCAGAGCGGCATCATCGGGTATTGTTCAATTTATTGTGCCAGGGAGTGCTTTGCCTGTTTAATAAACAGGGTTCTTTCCACTTCTCTCTGAGGAGGTTTTCTTTTTTTCTCAAACCGGTTGGGGGAAGGGGAGGGAGTGCCCCCTTAGGAGGTTTCCTCCCAGATTTGCCCTAAACCTCAACAACTTTTTGGCGCCCACAACGTCGGGCACAAGAGAGTGGAAAAACCCTGTACTGATTGTATTGTTGGCTGCAAGAACTCTGTATTGGTATAAGGCACTCAGTAGTTATGTTGTTTGAATTCATGTCTCTTGGGGTGGGGGCCTTAATGTGTTTCGGGTCCTTAGGCTTCTTTGAGGTCTTAATACCTTTGTGGTCCTTAGGTTTATTTTCATTTCCAGAAATAGCTCTGGTATTGTCCCTAATACGTAGTTTTTACAGCAGAGGGACACGGATTAGAGTAGCTGTTGGCCTTGGCTCGGTGATAATGATTTGTAGGAAGTTTATAAAGGTGCTGGAATCTATTCCTGGTATGTATGGTTCATGGTTATGGTTATTCACCCTGTTTGTTGGAGGAGGAGCAGGGGATGAAGCGTTGCAGACTTTCGCTTCCTTCTTCTCCTCTAAATCTGTTACATCACTATTGGAGGATGTTCAGTTTCCCCTAAGTGTTAAAGAGACCATCTTTCTGGTATTTAATCTGATAAGCCTCCTCTATACAGTCTGCAGCTTCTCTAGAATGAGGGCTGAGATTTCTCGAGGGGCTGATGAAACCCCTGACCCAGGAGTAGACCCAGGCATAGGAAATCCTGAGTGGTGCGGAGAATGGGAGGATATG
Source organism: Trochalopteron elliotii (assembly GCA_024734555.1). NCBI lineage: Eukaryota > Metazoa > Chordata > Aves > Passeriformes > Leiothrichidae > Trochalopteron > Trochalopteron elliotii. The sequence goes on from JANPWX010002051.1 coordinate 273,127, forward strand.
GGCCAACTCCTGAAGGAGTTTTCTGACCCTATAGTCTGGGACTTCCCACGTGAACAAATTCAGAATCCAGCCGAGGTGGGGAAACACCTGAAAGAGAAGTACCATGATGCCTCTAAGGGGGAAAAGATCACTGCAGTAAGCTGGGCTCTGGCATATGCTTATAGCACCCTGCTAGATAATGTAGGGCAGCTGACAGAGACAGGGAGGCAGGGATACAAATCAGCAGCTACGCCAGTCACTCAGGCTGCAGCCAACACCACAGTTATGAAGTCAGCAGCCAAACCAGACAGTGAGCCTGAGCCCCTGGCAGTTGCTGGGGCAAAGAAGCATAAACAGAAAACCAATCGACCAGTGGACGATGATGACCCACTAGAAGGACCTTCACCAAAATCAGAAGCCAAAGCATCTGGCACAGGATCAGAAGTTAATATTGATTCCTTTTCCCTGAAGGACCTTTGGGGTCTAAGAAAGGATTACAGGTGACAACCTGATGAATCCATAATTAGTTGGTTAGTCCGTCTTTGGGATACTGCAGGCGAGGCTACAATTCTGGACGGCACTGAAGCGAGGCATTTGGGATCCCTATCACTTGATCCAGTCATCGACCAAGAGATGATGAGAGAGGCTAATCCTCGCAGTCTCTGGGTACGGGTCCTGGGAGGTGTGGCACAAAGATATCTGTGTGTAGATGACCTCTATATGCAGCAAACCCAGTGGAAGACCATAGAACAAGGGATTCAATGCTTGAGAGAAATGGCAGTGGCAGGGATTGTCTTTTAAGGTGGCATGGATACTAGGAACCCAGACTTGGTACTATGTACATCTGTGATGTGGAGAAAACTTATACGGCTTGGACCACAAGAATACTCCTCTGCTTTAGCAATAATGAAGCAGGAGGACATGGCAGAGACTGTGCTTGATATGGCGAAGAAGCTCCGAGCATATGCAGATGCTGTGCATGGCCCAACACATGCCAGAATGGCAGCTGTGGAAACACGTCTACAGAAACTAGAAGACAAGATAGAGGAGAATCACAAGAAACTCAGGGGGGAGATTAGAGAGGACCTCCTCCAAATTTCAGCAGTACAGATCAGAGGTTCTGGTACCCAACGCAGACATTCCCCAGATAGGGAGAGAGGGTACACTCCACGAGTTGAGCTGTGGTTCTTCCTACGTGACTGTGGAGAAAACATGAAGAGATGGGATGGAAAATCGACTGCTGCTTTGGCACAATGGGTGCATGAATTGAAGGAAGGCGAGGCCCAGAGAGGAAGTTCCACCAAAAGGGAAGCAGCTCCAATTGCCCATAGGCGAACTGCCAGATATGATGATGACAACATGTCCGACCCCCTTGAAGGAACCTCTAAGACATATGCCCAAGGAAAGAAGGAAAACCAGGCTTAGAGGGGCCCTGCCTCTAGCCAGGTAGAGGCTAGGGAAAATCGTGTTTTTTGGACTGTGTGGATTTGTTGGCCTTGCACATCTGAACCACAAGAATATAAGGCCTTGGTCGATACTGGTGCAGAGTGCACATTAATTCCATCAACACATGTAGGGGCAGAATCTGTCTCTATCGCTGGCGTGACAGGGGGATTACAGGATTTTACTTTGGTGGAAGCAGAGGTGAGCCTGACTGGAAATGAGTGGAAGAAGCACCTTATTGCAACTGGCCCAGAGGCCCCATGCATTTTGGGCATAGACTACCTTCGGAGTGGGTATTTCAAAGACCCTAAGGGACTCAAATGGGCATTTGGGATAGCAGCTGTAGTGACAGAGGGCATCCAGCAATTGAACACCTTGCCTGGACTATCTGAGAATCCATCAACAGTAGGACTTCTGAAGGGGGAAGAGCAACAGGTACCAATTGCCACTTCAATAGTGCACCGCTGACAGTATAGAACAACTCGAGATGCCGTGATCCCCATCCATAAGATGATCTGTGAGCTGGAGAGTCAAGGGGTGGTCAGTAAAACCCACTCACCCTTCAACAGCCCCATTTGGCCTGTGCGTAAATCTGAAGGAGAATGGAGACTGATTGTGGACTATCGTGCCTTGAATGAAGTGACTCCACCGCTGAGCGCTGCTGTGCCAGACATGTTGGAGCTCCAGTACGAGCTGGAGTCCAAGGCAGCAAGGTGGTATGCCACTATTGACATTGCCAATGCATTTTTCTCCATTCCTCTGGCAGCAGAATGCAGGCCTCAGTTTGCCTTCACATGGAGGGGAGTGCAGTACACCTGGAACCGACTGCCGCAGGGGTGGAAGCACAGTCCTACCATCTGCCATGGACTGATCCAGGCTGCACTGGAAAAGGGTGAGGCTCCAGAACATCTACAATATATTGATGACATCATTGTGTGGGGGAACACTGCAGCAGAAGTGTTTGAGAAAGGAAATCATCCAGATCCTCCTGGAAGCCGGTTTCGCTATCAAGAAGAGTAAAGTTAAGGGACCAGCCCGTGAGATCCAGTTCTTGGGAGTAAAGCGGCAAGATGGATGGCGTCAGATTCCTACTGACGTCATCAACAAGATTACAGCCATGTCTCCACCAACCAGCAAGAAGGAAACACAAGCTTTCCTAGGCTCCATAGGCTTTTGGAGAATGCATATCCCTGAGTACAGCCAGATCGTGAGCCCTCTCTACCTGGTTACCCGTAAGAAGAACACTTTCCACTGGGGCCCCGAACAGCAGCAAGCCTTTGCCCAGATCAAGCAGGAGATCGCTCATGCAGTGGCCCTTGGCCCTGTCAGGAGAGGACCAGATGTGAAGAACGTGCTCTACTCTGCAGCCGGGAGTCATGGTCTGTCCTGGAGCCTTTGGCAGAAAGTGCCTGGGGAGACTTGAGGCCGGCCACTAGGATTCTGGTTTCGAAGCTACAGAGGGTCTGAAGCCAGATACACTCCAACTGAGAAGGAAATTTTAGCAGCCTATGAAGGAGTCCATGCTGCCTCGGAGGTAATAGGCACTGAAACACAACTCCTGGCACCCCGACTACCAGTGCTGGGATGGATGTTCAAAGGAAAGGTCCCCACCACCCACCATGCCACCGATGCCACAGGGAGTAAGTGGATCACTCTAATTACACAGTGCACCCGTATGGGTAAATTGAATCATCCTGGGATTTTGGAAATAATTACAAATTGGCCTGAAGGTGAAAGTTTTGGTCTCACAGATGAAGAACCAGAACAAGTGACATGGGCTGAAGAGGCTCCACCATACAACCAACGGCCAGCAGAGGAGACACATTATGCTCTTTTCACTGACGGTTCCTGTCGCATTGTAGGGATGAACTGGAAGTGGAAAGCAGCTGTGTGGAGCCCCACACGACAAGTTGCTGAGGCCACTGAAGGAGATGGTGGATCAAGCCAACTTGCAGAACTCAAAGCTGTTCAATTGGCCCTGGACATTGCTGAGAGAGAGAAGTGGCCAAAACTCTACCTCTATACTGGTTCATGGATGGTAGCCAATGCTCTGTGGGGATGGCTAGAGAGGTGGAAAAAGGCTAATTGGCAGCGTAGAGGAAAACCAATTTGGGCTGCTGAAGAGTGGAGAGACATTGCTACCAGGGTAGGGAGACTACCTGTGAAAGTCCACCATGTAGATGCTCATATCCCCAAGAGTTGAGCTAATGAGGAGCATCAAAACAATGAGCAGGTAGATTGGGCTGCAAAGATAGAGGTGTCAAAAATAGACTTAGATTGGGAACACAAGGGAGAGTTGTTCCTAGCCCGATGGGCCCATGATGCCTCAGGTCATCAGGGCAGAGATGCCACCTATAAGTGGGCACGAGACCGAGGGGTGGATCTAACCTTGGACAGTATTTCTCCGGTTATCCACGATTGTGAGACGTGTGCTGCCATCAAACAGGCCAAGCGGGTGAAGCCCCTATGGTATGGTGGACGGTGGTCCAAATACAAGTATGGGGAGGCCTGGCAGATTGATTATATCACATTACCCCAGACACGTCAAGGTAAGCGCTACATGCTCACAATGGTGGAAGCCACCACAGGGTGGCTGGAGACCTACCCTGTTCCTCATGCTACGGCCCGTAACACCATCCTGGGCCTTGAGAAGCAAGTCCTGTGGAGACATGGTACCCCTGAGAGGATTGAGTCAGACAACGGGACTCATTTCAAGAACAGCCTTATCAGCACATGGGCTAGGGAACACGGCATTGAGTGGGTGTACCATATTCCCTACCACGCACCAGCTGCTGGGAAAGTGGAGAGGCACAATGCACTGTTAAAAACCCAGTTGAAAGCATTGGGTGGGGGATCTTTCAAAAACTGGGAGCAGCATTTGGCAAAGGCCACCTGGTTGGTTAACACCCGAGGTTCCACCAACCGAGCGGGCCCCTCCCAGGCTGACCCTCTGCATATAATAGATGGAGATAAAGTCCCCGTGGTGCATATCAGAGGTTTGTTAGGGAAGAAAGTGTGGATCAAGTCTGCCTCAAGTACAGGCAAACCCATTTGTGGGGTTGTCTTTGCTCAGGGACCAGGTTGCACATGGTGGATAATGCAGAGAGATGGAACAACACGATGTGTACCTCAGGGAGATCTGATTGTTGGGTGAGATACTACTGCCATTGCCATACTGTACATTAAACCATGCAGACATGAAATAGAAGGAAATGCGTAAGTGAGTGGGTATGTCTAAGTATTGAAGGTATGAGCAAGTGTTGAAGGTATGAGTAAGTGGTGTTGAAGGTATGAGCAAGTGAAAGAGGGAGTTTTAGGTGAGCAAAATAAGAGAGTGGGGAATCCTGCAGCCCTGCAGCCTGGGGGCCTGGATTCGGTGGCTCAGTGTAGGATGTGACAGGGACATGATGGGTATTGCTTGCATTCTTGTGGGGGGAACGAATGGAAGTTTTATGTGGATAAATGAATGATGTGGAATATATGTTGGTTTTGGTTGTATGTTGACGATATGGGATAAGGGGTGGAATGTCTTGGGGTGACATGATGTTTGTATCCCAATCGTCTGATAAGTCTGGGAGCTGGGGGGAGGGGAGAGGCAGGCAGTTTGTTTTTAGAAACTGTCCTCCGCCGACTGGCCTTGAGAGTCGAATTCAACACACATGGAGAGTGTTTTTTTTTTCCCAGTAGTTAGTTAGCTAGCGTAGATAGCAGCAGGAGGAGACGCTTTGCTTTCTTTTTTTCCCTTCTCCTCCTGTTTTTTTTCTATTTTTTCTTTCCTGTTTTTTTTTCCTTTTTTTCACCTTTCCTTGGAACTGTTAAAAAATCTCTCTGGACTGAGGACCCGGGGGAGCCCCGGGGGGGCTTGCATCTGGAACCCACCAAGAACTGCGCAGCAATGCTCCCCAGCACCGGAGGAACAGAGACAGAGCAACCACTTACAGGATGGACTTCTTTCCTAAATCTGTCATCTCTCCAGAGCGGCATCATCGGGTATTGTTCAATTTATTGTGCCAGGGAGTGCTTTGCCTGTTTAATAAACAGGGTTCTTTCCACTTCTCTCTGAGGAGGTTTTCTTTTTTCTCAAACCGGTTGGGGGAAGGGGAGGGAGTGCCCCCTTAGGAGGTTTCCTCCCAGATTTGCCCTAAACCTCAACACCATAGAAGGAGAAATCAGTGAAGACATCATAGCCCAAGTGTACCCTGGAGTGTGGGCCATGGAGAAGCCAGGAAGAGCTAAAAGTGCATCATCAGTAGAGGTAAAGTTTAAGGAGGGACAATGACCAGTAAGAATGAAACTATATCCCTTAAAGAAAGAAGATAGGAAAGGAATCCAGCCGGTAATAGAAAAATTTTTGCAATGGGGCCTGTTAAGAGAATGTGAATCTAATTTCAACACTCCCATATTACCAGTCTGGAAACCTGATGGAACGTATAGAGTGGTCCAGGATTTGAGAGCAGTTGACCAAATAGTAGAGGATCTATTTCCCGTAGTAGCAAACCCATATACTTTGTTAACAGTATTAACACCAGAACTAACTTGGTTTACTGTTTTAGATTTGAAAGATGCCTTCTTTTGCCTCCCTCTCCATGAAGCCAGCCAAAAGATATTTGCCTTTGAATGGGAAAATCCTAAAACTGGATGAAGAACTTAACTCACCTGGACTGTACTGCCTCAAGGATTTAAAAATTACCCCATCATATTTTGCAATCAACTTGCCAAGGATCTCGAGTCCTGGGAAACCCCACATAGGAAGGGAAGATTGCTACATTATGTAGATGACATCCTAATTGCAACTGAAACAGAGGACACTTGCATAGCCTGGACGGTGAGTCTCTTAAACTTTTTAGGGCTCCAAGGGTACTGAGTGTCTAAGAAGAAAGCGCAGGTAATGCAGCGAGAAGTCATTTACATGGATTATGAGATTAGTGCCGGGCAAAGGACCTTAGGACAAGCCCGGAAGGAGGCTATATGCCAAACACCAGAGCCACAGACTGTAAAAGAGCTGAGAACTTTTCTCGGGATGACTGGGTGGTGTCGTGTCTGGATATATAATTATGGACTGTCTGTTAAGCCCCAGTATGCACTAATCAACACCGAGCAGAAGCATCTCCAATGGGATAAACAAGCTACACAGGCCTTCAAACAACTGAAAAAGGCCCTAATGTCAGCTCCAGCCCTAGGCCTCCCTGACGTGAGTAAGCCTTTCTTTTTGTTTTCTCATGAGAAACAGGGAATCGCCCTAGGAATATCAGCACAAGATCTGGGTCCATACCGTAGGGCAGTAGCCTACATTTCTAAGCAATTGGATGCGACTGCAAAAGGATGGCCAGGGTGCTTGCATGGGGTAGCAGCCGTGGCGCTAAACATCCAGGAAGTGCGAAAATTCACCTTGGGACAGAAAATGACTGTTGGTGTCTCATGCAGTGTCTGCAGTATTAGAAGTGAAAGGCATTGGCTTTCTTCACAGAGATTCCTGAGTTACCAAGCTGTAATGTAGTTATGGCCACAGCCAGCAGAGGCGCTGTTGGCTCCCAGACGAGCAGGGCAGGTGCGATGATTCCCCCGTGGCTGCAGGGGGAGCTGTGGCACAAGTTCAGCTGCATTCTCCACTTGGTTAATTGTGGCAGTGTGCATTTTGGGATTTCCAATAATTTTGTATGTTTTTGTTGTTTGTTTGTAATGGTTTGTCCCTACACCTCCATCCCCAAACCCCTTGTGGTCCTTCCCTGGTAGTGGACCTTGTCAATCACCTTGCAAAAACTAGGAAGATTCCGGTGAAGGTGCTGAGTGATTTGACAGGGTCCTTGGGTCCCCACCTTTCCTCATTGTATCCCTGTTCTGGGTCACACCCCCCCTCCTGGATTGGTTCTGGGTTCCCCCTGCTTGGTGTATGCCCCAGGGGTACTTAAGGTGAGGACAGAGGCCCAGAGGTGCTCTTGCTCATGGGCAGCTCCGAGGACATAATAAAACCTAGTGAGACCAACATGCAGAGTCCACTCTTCTTCTTCCATGCCACTGACCACGCTTCAGCCTGAGATTCAGACCCCCCAGATCTTCCATATATGCCGGGGGGAGAGCAAGCTAGCCGGTAAAGCAGCTCAAGACCCCGCAATAGTTAATGGCAGGCATGCCAGCAGAAGTGATAGAAAAGGGGTTTCCCTTACAACCTCATAGGGGCAGCTGATCCCAGTGCCCCTCCAGATGGCAAAATGGGTTGGAGCAGGAAGCTTGGAGCATTGGTTGGAATGGCAGAGGTGGGAACACCCAGGGTAGTGAAAGGAATGAGGGACTTGTCTTTACAAACAAACTGTGGGTCTGCTGGTAGATAAAACTAGCACTGAGAGATAAAAGAAACAATGGGAAGGATTCCACTGATTGATTAATGGAATGAGGGAGATTTGTCTTTATGAATAAATTGTAGGTCTGCTGATAAATAAAATTGAATACTGACAGATGAAAGAAATAATGGGAAGAACCATAAATTCCATAAGGAATTCCACTGAGTGGCACAAGGAAAAGACAAAAGGGGGAGTATACATTATAAGGGGGTCTTAAGTGTTTCAGGAAATCTGTACCTCTCAAGTACCTCAGCCAATGGGGAGAGAGGGACCTGCGGTCGGGAAATTAGGATAAAAAGGAGGCTGAGTCCTCCAAAAATTTGAGACACCCTATGGGGAATGCTCCATGACCTCTCCCTTTATTCGAATAAAGTAACAGGACTCCTCTGTCTCCTTTGGTGACATAAACCTCTGGTGTTTGTGGATTAATTTTCCTGACAGTAGCAAAGAAACCATAGCAGAAACTCCGCAACTGTAGCAGGATCCATGGGGTGTCCTGGCAGGCACAGGGCGCTGGGTTACAGTGTAGCAAAAAACCCAGAGCAGTGGCAGAAAAACTGCAGGGCTAGGCAGTGGCAGCCTGGCTCCCGAATGCAGCCGGGAGAGACTCCCTTGGAGGGGCTTGGGGCTCGGGGTCCTGGGTTTTCCACTGAGGCACCCAAGTAGATGGTGAAGCTCCCTTCCAGTGAGGTAGGGTGTTAATAAGGCCCCAGTTTAACAGCTGCTCTTAGAGCAAAGGCTTACCCACAGTAGAAGCAGCAACAACAGACAAAAGCTTCGCAGTGGCAGCAAATCCTCTGGGCAGCAAAGGTCCATTCCCCTCCAATCCTGAGAGCGAGTGAGCAAGGACCCGAGCCCAGTCCCTCACCCCCCAGCCAAAATCTTGTGGTGTCTCCCTTCCCAAGAGAATGCCCCTCAGCTATGAGAGAGCAGCCAGCCTCCCCCCACCTCGGCCAATTTTTTCTCTTAAGTATAAGTCGTTATTGTCTCTTAGTAACAAATGGGACAAAATTCCCTGAGAGAAGGAAAAAAAAGGAAAAAATCCTAACCTCCAACACTACTGTAAGTGGGGACTGAGGTTCAGAGCCACCTTATGGGCTGCATGTGACTAGGGAACTATAGTAAACAGTGTAAACATTTAAGTGACTTGAAGGTTCCCTGTATGTAGGAAAAATTTTGAGACCTGGTGGTGACCCACAGATTCACAAAGTTTAAGGAACCATAGAATTATGGCAATGCATTGTGTGAAGCAGTCTAACCACCTCATAGGAAAAAGCATTTTACTTAACAAAAGGAAAGAATTGTTATCTTGTCTCTTCAGCTAACTTGCCTTTCTCCACTCATATCTTTTGTTCACACTGAACCTGTTTTGGAAAACTCTTAAATGCCTTCATAACTTGCATCATGTGAGTAGTCTCTGACATAGTCCACTAATCACGTTTACAAATGTATGTAGGTTGCAAGGGTTGTTGAGGTATGTTAGAATTGGGAAAAGAAGTGATTGTTTCCAAAAGTTTGCATTTTTTTTTTCCAAACTGCATCTCAGCTGATTAGAATAAAAAAATATTCCTGTTCCATAATAATCTTTCCTCATTTACATATTTAAATGCTTTTCTAGATTGGGGCCAGAAAGAACTTGTCTAGCATTAAGAATAGCTTTCTTTGATGACATATTCTCTGAGCATTATAATGGCTACATCCTAGGTTTCCTGGAATTATTGTGCATTGAATTGTGCAAAGCATTTCCTGGAATTATTACTTGTGATTTTTAGTAACTAGCTAACGCCCTGTGAATGCTACAATACGGAACTCCACGAGGCTTTCGGATACATAGTGATATCCAGCAGGTAGTTTCTGATGGTGATAGATTGAGTCAGATCACCTATGCTTCTTCAACTTGTCTGCATTAGTTACAACATATTGTACACCACTATGTAATAACTTCAAAGGAAGTGAGACTTTCCCTTCTTTGCAAAACCTTTGAAATAGGCATACCACCATAAAGGCTTCAGTCCATTATTTACTCCATCATTTACAAAATACTCATATAGATCTTTAAATCTATACAAGCACAGAGTACTAGCAAGCAAACCAAACATTTCTTTGCAGCTCTGTGTGTTGCTGGTTGGCTGTCTACAAAGGTCAGGCCAATCCTGCAATATTTCATATTCTGAAAAAGATGACAAACATATGTACCATACTTTTTATACACTGCATAAACTCATAATCAGCCTGTGCTGCCCTCCTTTTCCTTTGTTTTTGAAGACAATCTGTTTCACATTAGCTGTATGTCAACATTAATGATGAACAGTCAAGAAAAGCAGTGGAAAAAGGAACCTTGTTTTCTAAGACAGGAAGTAGTCACACAGGTTATTCTTATGAAATTCAGAGCTGTTCCAGTCAAACAGGACTGCTGGCAACTGTGTTGTCGGAAATGTTCTCCAAGCCTGATTTTCTTCTTGCTTACAGGAGTTTTATGCTACAGATTCAGCAGTTTCAGGGTAGAAATGAAATCAGAAGAATCAGACTGAGAAACTTGTCTGACAATTTCCCTATTCTCTTCTGATCTGCAGTGGGAGAAGAGATTTGTACCAAAATATCTCAATTCTCTTGTATCTAGCTCAGTTTTATTTTGGAGTAATTCCGTGCAAGTTGAAGGAATTGGACTTAAAGGAGAAGAAGAAATAAATGTTAATTTTTCCTATACTTTTTGTGGAAAAGGACATTTTTTATTACTTTTGCACCAGAAATGAAAGTCACAGTTATGACCTATCCCAACCCCAAATCATGGCTTTGTCCAACTGCAATGAAAAGCATGTTATTCCAGTATTTGGCAACACCCTTTCCAGGACCTCAGGCTGTAGTTTCCTCCAGGGAAGATCTGTTTAGAATCATTTACACTGGGGAAGGAGGGAAAAACAAAAATCATATTTACTTTTTTTTTCCTCATATAGGACTACAAACACGCATACATAAACACACACTTTTGTGCATCCAGTATATCTTCCTAGGTAACTGAACTGATTGATGGTTTCATTTCACTATTCAAGATTTTTCTTTCTTCAGAGCATTGATTCTGTTGAAAACAGAGCAAGTTCTATTTTTTATAGAAATCTGATAGAGTAAAAATTAGTGTTATGAGGAAAACTGGAGCAAAGAGGAAATCTAAATGAAGGCATGTACACAGTTTCACAGATCTTTACTCTGTGTATTGGGTTTATGTGGCAAAGTTTTTGTGGGATGGGCAGAGGGACTGAAGGGGTGCCTTCTCTGAGACACCAGAAACTGTCCTCATGCCCAACAGAGCCAGTCTCACTCAGCCAGCTCCAAGACAGACCCACCGCTGGCCAAAGCTGAGCCAATCAGTTGGTACCACCATATTGGGTTTGCATGGCGAAGCTTTGGTAGTGAGGGGACAATGGTGTAGCTTATGCAAGGAGCTGCTAGAAGCTTCCTCCATTTCCAGCAGAGCCAACCCCTGGCAGCTCCAAAGACGGGTGTGCCACTGGCCAAGGCTGGGCCAATTAGAAATGGTGGTAATGTCTCTTTGAAAACATATTTAAGAAGAAAAAAAAAAAGTGATTACACAATTGTAATTGAAGACAGAAGAGCAGGGTGAGAACATGTGAGAGGAACAACTCTGCAGACACCAAGGTCAGTGAAAAAGGAGGGGAGGAGCTGCTCCAGGCACCAGAGCTGAGATTCCTCTGCAGCTTGTGGTGAAGACCATGGTGATGTAGGCTGTCTCCCTGCAGCCCATGGAAATCCATGGGGATACAGAGATTCACCTGCAGCCTGTGGACGAGCCCCATGCTGGAGCAGGTGGATGCCTGAGAGGAGGCTGTGATCCCGTGGGAGGCCCATGGAGAGAGGAACCCTCACTGGAGCAGCCTGTCCTTGAAGGACTGCACCCCATGGAAGAGGGACCCACAGTGCCACAGTTTGGGGAGGACTGTTGGTTGTGGGATGGACTCATGTTGCAGCAGTTCACAGAGAACTGTTGCTCGTGAGATGGATTCACACTGGAGAAATTTATGGAGAGCTGTTTCCCATGGGAGATGTTGGGAAAGGTGAAAGTTTGACAGGAAAGTTTCACAGATATGTACGCTTGGCAGAAAGCTCTTTGAATGTGGAACCTGAGAGAGGAATAGAGATGGAAGCAAGTTTTGATATAGAAGAATAAAAGATGTCTAAATTAAGAATTACTGAGCCAGTAGTTACTGGACAACTAAAAAAGCAAAGGTTAAGTCAAGCTGGAAGGAGGTTTTATGTCTAGAGCAAAGGATATGTTGACCACAAACAAATAAGATGTTTTTAGCAAGCAGAAATAGGTCTCAGGAAAAGCAGAAGATACCATAGGCAAACAAACATGCCGATGTAGCAAGTAGAAAAAAGGTCTAAGAATTTTCCACTGCAAGAAAACAGAAAAACAACTTTAAGCCTAAACTGTAACATACTAACTCATGGTTGACCATAATATGGTAAGGATAGTAGTTATGATAGGCTATAGGTAATGGTAAAGGCATTGTGTATGATGCTGATTGGTTGTTATGTATTAAGATACTCAGCAAAGAAAAATATATAATGCATTGTAACCAGAACTAAAGGGGCTTCAGGCTTGCCTTTAAGCTGTAGCTGGCAGCTTTAGGCATGGCTCTGTTACCCATGACCCATTACTGCTGTAACATCTTTGATACAATAAGCAGCATTCTGAAGAGCTGCCTGTTGTCCCACATCTCTCAGATCAGGCTCCTATAGGAGAGACTCCATGGTGCAGCAGGGGAATGACTCCTCTCCCTGAGCAGCAGGAGAAATGACAGGTGATGGACTCACCATAACCCCCATTCCCTGTCTCCCTGCACCACTGGGGGAGAAGGTAGAGCTGGGAAGGAGGGAGGGGTATTTTTTAAGGTTTCATTTTACTTCTCATTATCCTGTTCTGATTTTGTTGGCAATAAATCGAATTAATAGCTCCAATTTGAGCCTGTTTTGCCCATGATGGTATTTGGTGAATGATCTCTTCTGGTCCTGAAGCAGAACAAAGACTCCACAACCAAAGGTTATGAAGTAGGTATGCTTTACTCTGTGCACGGGGGATCACTCCACCAAAGACATGCGCCCGGAACAGAGCAGGCCCTCTGTTCAAATACACTTACACTCATACATATTTATGAAAGTTTCAACATTGCCTATACATATTCAGAACCTATTCCCACCTACTCTTGCTTCATATGTTAATCAACTTTTTGTCGGTCTGCACTTGCGCATTATCTCCTGGTGGTCTCGGGCAGGGGTTGCTGGATGAAGTAAAAGTCTTCCTCAGGTGTCCCCTGGATGAACCCGGTTTCTGTGCAGGCTCTTTTGGTCTCTCGCTGTCCTCCAAGGTTCCTGGGCATAGTCTAAACTACAAATCCAGTCTTTTCCAGTGTTTTGAGCGCTGGTTTCTGCTTATCAGTCTTAAACAAATGGGTAAGGTCCTGTTTTTGTATGGCAAAGGACTATCTGTTTTTAACACACTTGTTTACACAGTAAATTATAATCTGTTTAAATTCAGTAATAAGTTCCCTATATCAGTCCCCCCTTTTTCTATACCATAGGCAAATTATTTTGCTTTCTAGGCGATACTGGGATACTTCTTATTGCGTTTTCATGTGCTTCAAGCACTGTGATCATTTAATTCGTATACCTCATTATTTTAACAATCTAAATAAGCATAAACAATAATAAAGCAAAACTTATACAAACTAGAATTAAAAGCACTATTATAGGATGACACAACATGTTTAAGATCCCAGTGGTGGTAGGGGACCATCCAAAGAGTACATCACACCAATGGTGAGTAGTGTCATCCTTTACTCGTTTTAAAACTTTCCCTATCTCTTCAGCATCATGGTGGACTGTGATTAAAGTTTTCTTTCTAATATCCTTTACCTCTTTGAGAACATTCCCTAGGTCTTCATGTTTTAATAATTGTTCTACTAGAGTAAGGTTCATACCAATGGGTGTGGGTAATATCTCCTGAACCATAGTAAAATTAATTTTTACATACTGGTATGACAAAACTGGTGCTTGATAAGAAAAATCTCACCTGTCTATTTTGACAAAATTGCAGATACAAAGATTAGAATGGTTATTGTTCATAGTCGAATTTTCTATCACTATGGTGGGGCACGCTGTTCTTAGACATACACAGCCTTGGCCTATATATACAAGCATAGTTGTCTGGTTAACCAGATGAACCTCAAAATGACAGATACTCTTAGTATCCAAGCAAATGTCTTGTTCATCTATCATGTTGCTTTCACAAATGAATCCTAGTTATCCCCTTAAGGGACAGTGGGAACATTTGATAACCTTTCAACCTGGATCTACCCAGCTAGTCGAGCTGGCAGCTGTGGTAGAAGCATTTTGCCTTTTTTCCCAGGAACCTATTAACATTGTGATTCTATGTTACAGGAATTGAGCACTCATTCCTGAAGGAAGTCTCTAACAAAGATGTTTTTGTGATATTAACCACTCTGTACAACTTTTTAATTCACAGGTCTCATGAACATTACATTCTTCATCTTAGGTCACAAACCACTCTGCCTGGACCTAGAGTGGAAGGTAATTGCAGGGCGGATGCCCTCACCATGAGTCACTCTACCACAAAAGTTAGGGTAGGCAAAACTTTCTAATGATTTCTACCATCAGAATGTCAGCATACTGGCAAAACAATTCGAACTGACTTTGCCACAAGCACGGGATGTAGTGAGTACTTGCTCACAATGTCAGCAGACAAACCCACGAGGGTTGAAACCTAATGACATTTGGCAAACAGATGCAACATATTGAGCTTTGGGACTTTTAAATATGTCCATGTTTCTATTGATACCTTTTCAGGATTCATAGTATCAACAGCACACAAGGGTGAGAAATCAACAGATGCCACCTGACATTGTCTAAGTGCCTTCAGCACGATGGGTGTCACTCAACAGATAAAAACAGATAATGGACCCATATATACATCTCATAAAACACAAGAATTCTTCCACACTTGGGATATCAAATACATCAGAGGTATTGCCCATTCCCCAACAGGGCAACCTATAGTCAAAAGGGCACATTACACATTGAAAAACATGCTACAAAAACAAAAAAGGGGAAATCTGATAGGCATGCTCCCTCAAGAGCAGCTTGACAAAGTAACCTATATTTTAATTTTTTTTAATCTCTCCAGTAGAGATGACTTAACTGCACATAAAAGGCTTCTGGGTCAGACCACTGATGGAGAAGGAGTTCACCCAGAAGTTACATACAGGGATGTACATAGTGGTCAGCGGAAAGGTCCAGTTCCACTGTTAGCTTGGGGAAGAGGCTATGGGTGTGTTTCTTTACCTACAGGACCATATTGGCTCCCAGCGAAATGCATCAAACCCAGCCAAGGATGACAACAATGAACCTTGTCATCTTTCTTCTGCTATACTGCCATCAAGTGGTGGAAGAGACAATCTACTGGGCCCACATCATTCAACCTCCACTGTTTGGGCCTCTGACCTGGTCGGATGCAGAGCCTCCCCTCAGCAACAATGGAACGGAATGGGTAGGAGGAACTTGGCTTTCTCCTCTAGATCAGGATATTGAAGATACATATGGTATTAACACCACTTTTGTTACTGATTTACCACCTATATGCTTAACATGGAATCAGACAAGCACCTCTTTACCTTTACCTTGTGCCAACTTTTCTATGCAATTGCATTTAATATATGTACACTCAGACAATGCAAGAAAATTGACTGCTATTACATTGCTGGCTATTCTGTCCACCTCCAACAAATCTGTGGATGCCACTCCACCTCATTTCCCGAAATGTCATTTTACACCTGTCCTGGAGTGACTTTATGATGCTGGTATCCCCATCATCTGTCTTTTTGCTCAGAAATGGGTCTTGTAGCTTTAAGCTAGGCCCAGAGAGAGAGAGAGAGAAGGGGGGAGAGGTGGAATTTTTTTCCATGCTGTATTCAAAACATAGAGATAAGAGTTCAGTTTTCTCCAAGCTCGTGGCAGTGCTCTCTGAGTTTCTCAGCTTTTGCAGAGAGACAGAAATGGGGAGTTTTCCTTGCTTTTTTTGCTGGCTCTCCTCTTTAGCTATGGCAAGAAAGGTTTTTCCAGGACTGTTTTTTTTCTGGGACTGTTCAGCTTCTCTCCGGTCCAGGACATCAGGAGAATTGCCCAGGGGCCCCCCCAAGCTGCATGCCAGGCCTGGCACGCTAGGCCTGAGCCCTGGAGAGACTGACTGAGCCACACCCACAGAAGGACTATTTCTGAATTTGCCATCTCTTCAGAACAGCAAGAAGTTCCATTGTTTAATATCACTAATTTTTTTCATGCTTGTGAGTACTTTGCTTGTTAAATATTTTTTTCCAGTTTTCTCAGAGATTTTCTCCCAAACCGGTAGGGGGAGGGGCCACTGAAATTTGCTTTCTAGAGGAGACCCCTTTGGGAAGTTCCCTCCCAAATCTGTCCCAAACCAGGACAACACCCATCTCCAATATACGGTGTTTGGAATGAACATCATGTATAGGACAACGGCCACAACAACAACAATTCTTACAGTATGGGAGGGTAATTGATTGAGGACCACATGGTATCTTTAAACAAAATGGGACCAATGCAACCTGTGGTAATGCAATCCCTACACCTCTAGCAGGTGCTTCCAAATAGGGAAAGAGTCTCAATTTACCTTTGACATGTTACGAAGTTCAGCTGGAAAGTTCTGTGGATTTCTCCTTGTAATTGGCTCGGAGCCAGCCCAGAAGTGTGGATTGGACTCCAAGAATGTAACTCAAAGACTGTTGTTACTCTCATTGGGCCAAGGGCCAAAAAGCCCACCTAAGCTATTAAGTACTAAAGAGAGAGAACAAAGAAACTCCACGCTTTTCGAGGTGCTGTAGCAAGCAAGGAGTTTGTCTCTGTGCTGTGCTGTGCTTGGCTTTGTTGCTTTGCTTTTTGTATTATTTTCCTTCTTTATTAAAACCTTTTTGATTTTACAAGGCACTCTCGATCATGCCGTCTCGCTCATTATTACAGCCACATTTCTACCAGGCTGGCCCTCAGTGTGGGTAAAACTCATAGCAACCATTCTCCTGTCCCAAAAGGCTAACCACAGTATTGTTTGGCATGATGGTGGGATGGCCAGATCATTAATTCAATATTATTTATGTAATAATCAGTCCCATGTGCACAAACAGTTGTGGAAAATGTTATCACCTGCTTTTGGCAATAGGATATACCAAGTAAAATTAGATAAGAATACTACAATTGCTACTTTAACACTGCAAGAGGAACAATTACTAATGACTTGTACTTCACACCCGTAGATTTTTGCTTTAGCTAATGATTTTTCGATAGATTATACAAATGGTTTGTATTTTTTATATGCTGATTCTTTTGTTTTCAAATCATGTATAACCTATGGAGACGTGTTGCCCTCAGTTTCTCTTGAAAATGCAAGTGTTTGAAATCTTGCAATGCTGTTCTCACGCAGCTTCACAAAAACAATGTATATTTTTAGAAATTATCTATTGTTTGCATTTTTCTGCTCTGGGTGGAGAAATGTGATGGACGGTGATGTTCACCAGCCAGGTCGAAGAGGTGGCAACCTGTGTAGCCAATCTCTTGACCTTTGTACAAATGTATATAAGTAATGGAGTCAGATAATTAGAATAGAATAAAGGAAGAGAAGCTTCCCCTTGACCTGCTGCGTGTGCCTCGTTCCTCGGGTGCCCTGCAACTGCCACAGACATGCGCAACTATTCTGTCCTTGTTCCATTTGAAAGAAGATCTGAAATTTGGGTACCTGTAAATTTGACTCAAGCATGGGAAGGACAGGATGGTCTCTCACAATTGTCTCGAATAGTCCAAGAGGAAATCCAAATGAGTAAGAAACGAGTTTGCAAATTTCTGGGTTGGTTAATCTTTGCTATTGTTTCTGCTGTAATAATATTAACCACAGCCTCTGTGGCTGTCGCTGGCTTAACTCATTCCATTCAAACTGCCCATGCTGTGGGTCAGGCTTTAACTAATATCACAGAAGAATTACAAACACAAGAAAACATTGATAAAGAAATAATGGCCAGATTAGATGCCTTGGAAAGTGCTCTTATATGGGTAAGCGAGAGAATTGAGGCCCAAAAAACTCATCTATCCCTGCACTGTGATTGGGAACATATCCATAATTCCTTATGTGTCACTCCCCTTCCATGGAATGACGCGGAACAGAATTGAGAAACAGTCAAAAACCACCTCCAAGGGGCCTTTGATAAATCCTTATAACAGAATATACAATCACTTCACACTCAATTAAAAGATCAACTCAGAACTTTACAAACTCTGCAGGAACAAAAGGTGTTTACAGATCTAAAAAATGCTCTTTCTTGGCTAAATCCAAAAAATTGGTTTTCTGGGATAAATTTATGAGTTTGGGTTTTAATTGGACTGAGCTGTCTAGCAATTATATTCTTTTTAATCTTCTGTCTTGTACTTTTTAACATAATCAGAGCTGTTAAAAGCATGCAGAAACAAGTCATGGTTACCTTAGCCTTATCTATGACCACTTTAAAAAGAAAAGGGGGAGGTGAAAGGAAACAGCAAAGTCTGATGTTGCAAAAAATTCCTGGGAAGCACGGAAGAACTTAGATTACACACTGAGAACAGGAAAGGCATCCTGTTTCTTCAAAGCCTGCAAATCTTGAGGAAATTAGCAAACTGTCAGGCCAATGGTTTTATTACAGGCCTGTCCCCAGGTTGCGTGTGAAGGACTGAACAGAGATTCTCACACTAAGTGTATAAGTACTGTCTTAATTCTGCAATAAACAGATTCATTTTGCTCTCAACTTGTGAGTCTTGAATTCATACACTACAAGCATGTGCACTCCAGGCACTGTATTGAGTGAGAGAGACACCAGAAAGCACCAACTATGCCCTTTCTTCTTCATGTTCTAGTGTCTGAAAAGGGAACCTGAAGCACAGCACATCCCCAAAGATCCTAAATCAGGGCAACTGGGGTCCTCAAGATTCAACTATGAAATCTGGAATGACAGACATTTTTCCATAAATCCTGACAGTAGCTTAGACAAGTGGTCTCCAAAGTGGGGTGCACACATCCCAGAGGATGCACAAGATGATCCATTGGAATGCATGAAGAAAATATTAAAACTTCTATTTATATTCAATTTTTAACCTAGAAAATATAAAAGAAATTAAGCTTGACACTAGCATCCTCTCTCAGTAGGTCCATATGACAGATGGTCACTTCACATACAGTATGGAAGGTATCCTGCAGGAAGAATGGGAGTTCCACAACTCACAGGGGTTGACAATGCCCTTACTTGCTTTGAGTTTATTGGAGCATACTGTAGTTTATGTGTGCCTGGTTAAGTGGATTTATGGATTATATTTTCTAGTTTTAACTAAACTAACCCTAGTTAGTGGACAAGTGGCTTAAAAAGATTCCTGGAAAGAAATCATAGATTGAAGATAACACTAATGATGCAAGCACAAGCAAACAAGAAAATATCAGAGCTGATACTTCACCTATTCCTAGTATAAGCTCTTTGTCAGCTGCATTATGAGTTAAAAAAAATGACAATCTAACCAGGTGTAATCATTGATTTTTAAAGTCACGTGATAGTCCAGTACTTCAGAAAATTTCATTAAAATTAATGATAAAACCTTGGAACTCTATTTTGAGGTTTCTTACTTAATAGCAAAAGACAAAAAGCCACATACCACTGGGGAAACATTGCTCTTCCTGCTGCACTAAAAAATGGCTGAAATAGTACACAGAAAACAATTTGACAACAAACTAAAATGCAGCTATTTGTCAATGCATGCTTTTGGAAGTTTCATAGATAATATTGCTAAAGATTTGAAGAAACAAATATTAGAAGAAATTGCACTGTGTGGGAGGTTTGCTATACAGTTGAATGAAAGTACAGATGTTGCTAACATGGCCCATCTTATGGTATTAGATAGATTCCATTTCAGTAATGAAAAACCTGATGAATACCTTTTTGTGAACCACTGTGCTGGTTTTGGAAGTGTCCTAGGGTGACTATAATACCTGTACCCCCACATCGTCTGTTCTGTGTTCTGTACCTTTAAGACTGGTTCTGAGAGTGAGCAGGGAAAGAAGAAGCATGCAGTTTGTTTTGAAAAAACAGGGCTCACTCCTCTGGATCTGCTCTCGTCCTTGTGACTGTGTGGTTGGTTTTTTTCCTTCGTCGGATGCACGGAGGGCAGCCAGAGAGAGGTTTTTTCTTCCCTTTGTTAGTCTAGCTAGCTGAGGCAAAGAAGCTTTCCTGGACTGTTTTATTTTTCCCTTTTTTTTCTTTGGGACTGTTTAAATCTGCTCTGGACTGAAAAACCCAGGGGAGCACCGGGATTTTGCACCCGTGGCCCACTGGGCCGGGACTCGGCATTTTCCAGCACTGAAGCGACTGGGACTGATAAACAGACTCCTGGCACGGACTCTCAGTTTTGCCATCTCTCTTCGGAGCAGCGAGAGGTTTTATTGTTTCATATTATTATTATTGTTATAATTATTATTATTATTCATTCTTTATGCTTGTGGGCATTTTGTTTGTTAAATAAATAGGTTTTTTTCCACTCTTCTCTGAGGGAGTTCTTTCCCCGGACTGGCTGGGGGGAGGGGCTGTTTGGATTTGCTTTCCAGAGGAGCCCCATTCGGAGATTTCCTCCCAAATTTGCCCTAAACCAGGACATACAGTAATATTGGTGCCCAACGTGGGGCTCGAGAGAGTGGAAAAAACTTGTACTGATTATTGAGTGCATTTTGGTTGTTTTTTGTGTGGGGATAGAGTAGCCATGTTGCCCCTTGAATCCCTAATGTCTATTGGAATAGAGTCCTTGCTGTATTTCTGTTCCCTGGGTTTCTTTGAGGTTCTAATACCTTTCTGGTCCCTAGGCTTGTTTTCTTATCCAGAATTAGCTCCAGTGTTGTCCCTAACACATAGCTTTTACACTAGAGGTGCACGAATTAGGATTGCTATTTTGTTGGGTTTAGTGATCATGATTTATAGAAAGTTTATGAAGGTACTGGAGTTTGTGGCAGGTATGTTTGGTTTATGGTTTCTTCGTCCTACCATGCGTCCTAGTTCCAGCAGCATGTTTTGGGGATTTATGAATAATTGCACCCACTTTGTTAGAGGAGGAACAGGGGGTGAAGCTTTTCAGTCTTTCCTGTCCCTCGTATCTTTTGAATCGGTCACATCACTTTTGGAGAATGTTCAGTGTCCCCTGAATGTTAAAGATACCATCTTCCTGGTATTTCATCTGGTGAGCTTCCTCTATATGGTTTGCAGCTTGTCTAGAGTGAGGTCTGAGGTTTCCAGAGGGGCTGATGAGACCCCTGACCCAGAAGTAGGCCCAGGTGTGGAAAATCCTGAGTGGAGTGGAGAATGGGAGGATATGGGCCAAACCCTGAAGGAATTTTCTGACCCTATAGCCTGGGACTTTCCATGTGAACACATTCAGAACCCGGCTGAGGTGGGAAAATACTTGAAAGAGAAGTGCCAGGGTAATTCCAAGGACAAAAGGATTGTTGCAATAAGCTGGGCCCTGGCATATGCTTACTGCACACTGCTAGATAAAGTAGGGCAGCAGATAGAGGCAGGGGGCCAGAAAAATAAATCAGCAGCTAAACCAGACAGTGAGCCTAAGCCCCTGGCAGTTGCTGGGGCAAAGAAGCACGCACAGAAAACCGATCGACCAGTGGACGATGATCCAGGTGAAGGACCCTCAACGATGCCTCCCGACGACACCCAATCAGACATCCAACCAACTGGCACCCAATCAGAAGCCGACCAAACTGACACAAAATCAAGAGTCCAACCAGCTGGCACAAGGTCAAATGCCCAACCCACTGGCACATGATCAGGAGCCACTATTGAGTCCTTCTCCCTGAAGGACCTTCGAGGCCTAAGAAAGGATTACACTCAACAACCAGATGAATCTATAATCAGTTGGTTAGTCCGTCTTTGGGATGCTGCAGGTGAGGCTACAATTCTGGACGGCACTGAAGCGAGGCATTTGGGATCCCTGTCACATGATCCAGTTATTGACCAAGGAATGATGAGGGAGGCTACCCCTTGCAGTCTCTGGGAACGGGTCCTGGGAAGTGTGGCACAAAGATATCTATGTGCAGACGATCTCTATATGCAGCAAACCCAGTGGAAGACCATAGAACAAGGGATTCAACCCTTGAGAGAAATGGCAGTGGAGGAGATTGTCTTCTCAGATGACCTAAACACTAGGAACCCAGACTTGGCACCATGTACACCTGTGATGTGGCGAAAACTTGTACGACTTGGGCCACAAGAATACTCTTCTTCTTTAGCAATAATGAAGGGGGACGACATGGGGGAGAGCGTGCTAGATATGGCAAGAAAACTTCGAGCATATGCAGATGCTGTGCATGGCCCAACACATGCCAGAATCGCAGCCGTGGAAACCCGTCTGCAGAAATTAGAAGGCAAAATAGAGGAGAATCACCATACACTCAGAGATGAGATTAAAGAGATGAAAGAGGGCTTTCTCCAAATCTCGGCGGTACAGGTCAGAGGTTCTGGCACCAAACGCAGACATTCCCCAGATAGAGAGGGAGGGGGCATCCCACGAGGTAAGCTGTGGTCCCTCCTGCGTGATTGTGGAGAAGATATGAAGAGGTGGGATAGAAAATCTACCGATGATCTGGCACAACGGCTGCGTGAATTGTTGGACGGCAAGACTCAGAGAGGAAGTTCCACTAAGAGGGAAGTAGCTCCAGTTACCCAGGGACAGACGGATAACCAGGTTTAGAGGGGCCCAGCCTCTAGCCAGGTAGAGGCTAGGGACAACCGTGTTTTTTGGACTGTGTGGATTCGCTGGCCTGGCACATCTGAACCACAAGAATATAAGGCCTTGGTCGATACTGGTGCACAGTGCACATTATTTCCATCAACACATGTAGGGGCAGAATCTGTCTCTATTGCTGGCATGACAGGGGGATCACAGGATTTTACTTTGGTGGAAGCTGATGTTAGTCTGACTGGAAATGAGTGGAAGAGGCACCCTATTGCAACTGGCCCAGAGGCCCCATGCATTCTGGGCATAGACTACCTCCGAAATGGGTATTTCAAAGACCCAAAGGGATTCAGGTGGGCGTTTGGGATAGCGGCTGTAGTGATAGAGGGTGTTAAGCAATTGAACACCTTGCCTGGACTATCAGAGAACCCATCAGCTGTAGGACTTCTGAAGGGGGAAGAGCAACAAGTGCCAATTGCCACTTCAACAGTGCATCGCCGACAGTACAGAACAACTCGAGATGCCGTGATCCCCATCCACAAGATGATCCGTGAGCTGGAGAGTCAAGGGGTGGTCAGCAAAACCCACTCACCCTTCAACAGCCCCATCTGGCCTGTGCGTAAATCTGAAGGAGAATGGAGATTGACTGTGGACTATCGTGCCTTGAATGAAGTGACTCCACCGCTGAGCGCTGCTGTGCCAGACATGTTGGAGCTCCAGTACGAGCTGGAGTCCAAGGCAGCAAGGTGGTATGCCACTATTGACATTGCTAATGCATTTTTCTCCATTCCTCTGGCAGCAGAATGCAGGCCTCAGTTTGTCTTTACGTGGAGGGGAGTGCAGTACACTTGGAACCGATTGCCCCAGGGGTGGAAGCACAGTCCTACCATCTGCCATGGACTGATCCAAGCTGCACTAGAAAAGGGTGAGGCTCCAGAACATCTGCACTACATCGATGACATCATTGTGTGGGGGAATACTGCAGCTGAAGTGTTTGAGAAAGGAGAGAAGATCATCCAGATTCTGCTGAAAGCTGGATTCGCTATCAAGAAGAGCAAAGTTAAGGGACCTGCTCGAGAGATCCAGTTCCTGGGAATTAAGTGGAAAGATGGACGGCGTCAGATTCCTACTGATGTCATCAACAAGATCACAGCAATGTCTCCACCTACCAACAAGAAGGAAACACAAGCTTTCCTAGGTGCCATAGGTTTTTGGAGAATGCATATCCCTGAGTACAGCCAGATTGTGAGTCCTCTCTACCTGGTTACCCGTAAGAAGAACACTTTCCACTGGGGCCCTGAACAGCAACATGCCTTTGCCCAGATCAAGCAGGAGATCGCTCATGCAGTAGCCCTTGGCCCAGTCAGGACAGGACCAGATGTGGGGAATGTGCTCTACTCTGCAGCCGAGAGCCATGGTCTGTCCTGGAGTCTTTGGCAGAAGGTGCCTGGGGAGACTCGAGGACGACCATTGGGATTCTGGAGCCAAAGTTACAGAGGGTCTGAGGCCAATTACACTCCCACAGAGAAGGAAATTTTAGCAGCCTATGAAGGAGTCCAAGCTGCCTCGGAGGTAATAGGCACTGAAACACAACTCCTCCTGGCACCCCGACTACCAGTGCTGGGGTGGATGTTTAAAGCAGAGGTTCCCTCTACCCACCATGCCACCCATGCTACATGGAGTAAGTGGATTGCTGTCATCACACAGCGCGCCCGTATTGGAAAACTGAATCGCCCTGGGATTTTGGAGGTAATTACAAATTGGCCTGAAGGTGAAGGCTTTAGTCTCACAGATGAAGAGGAGCAAGAACAAGTGACACGTGCTGAAGAAGCTCCACCATACAACCAACGGCCAGCAGAGGAGACACATTATGCTCTTTTCACTGACGGTTCCTGTCGCATAGTGGGAATGAAGCGGAAATGGAAAGCAGCTGTGTGGAGCCCCACACGAAAAGTTGCTGAGGCCAAGGAAGGACATGGTGGATCGAGCCAACTTGCTGAACTCAAAGCTGTTCAATTGGCCCTGGACATTGCTGAAAGAGAGAAGTGGCCAAAGCTCTACCTCTACACTGATTCATGGATGGTAGCCAATGCTTTATGGGGATGGTTGAAGAAGTGGAAAAAGGCTAACTGGCAGCGTAGAGGAAAACCAATTTGGGCTGCCGAAGAGTGGAAAGACATTGCCATTCGGATAGAGAAGCTACCTGTAAATTCCGTCATGTAGATGCCCATGTCCCCAGTCTCGGGTTTTTTAGGGTTTTCTCTCCCCGAGATTCCAGGTTGGTGGTTCGGATGGTGGTGGTTCGGGCTGGTTCTTTTTCTGCCCTCTGTCCCTCTGAAGCCTTTTGGCTCGGCAAGTGAATGAAGAGGAGTCTCAAGGTCTTGTTGTTTCTTGGTTTCTCGCATGTTTATTATTTCTTATCTTACAAATTTCTCTGTGCCCGGCCGAGATGTTCACAGCAGCTTGGACACAGGGCGACTTCCCCTGTGATGGGAGGTCGCTAGCTTTTTATACAGATAATTACGTGTCTATTATTTACAATTCTGTGCCAATGCCTATTATCTATACTAAAAAGGTCATTTCTACTTTGACCCAATCTTCTCTCAACTACTTTGTGCCCACGTCACATCAGAAGATGGAGGCCAAGGGAGAACAAGAAGAACCCAGGGCACCGCCCTAAAATCTCCATCTTGTCCCCTATTCACCTCCATTCTAAAAATTCCAGAACTACAAAATTCTTCACCCTGTGCAGTGCTAAACTACTGTTTTCACACCTTTGTGACTTGTAATTCTTCTCTCAATGTTAGAAACTTTTTCCCTGGACTAAAATCAAAGCCTGTGTCTTCCTGGGCTCTGTGCCAGGCAAGCCCCCTGGACAGACCCTCCTGTCCAGGATTCAAACCCTCTTTCTTGGGTCCCAGGCCTCTCTGCCGAGGTCTGTGACTATCCAGGGCAACTAAAGGAATGCCCTGGACTCCGACATCCAAGAGTACAGCTAATGAGGAGCACCATAACAATGAGCAGGTAGATCAGGCTGCAAAGATAGAGGTGTCAAAGATAGACTTAGATTGGGAACACAAGGGAGAGTTGTTCCTGGCTCGATGGGCTCATGATGCCTCAGGTCATCAGGGCAGAGATGCCACCTATAAGTGGGCACGAGACCGAGGGGTGGATCTCACCATGGACAGTATTTCTCAGGTTATTCATGACTGTGACACATGTGCTGCAATCAAGCAGGCCAAGCAGGTGAAGCCCCTATGGTATGGTGGACGGTGGTCCAAATACAAGTATGGGGAGGCCTGGCAGATTGATTATATCACATTACCCCAGACACGTCAAGGTAAGCGCTACGTGCTCACCATGGTAGAAGCCACCACGGGGTGGCTGGAGACCTACCCTGTTTCTCATGCTACGGCCCGTAACACCATCCTGGGCCTTGAGAAGCAAGTCCTGTGGAGACATGGTACCCCTGAGAGGATTGAGTCAGACAACGGGACTCATTTCAAGAACAGCCTTATCAGCACATGGGCTAGGGAACATGGCATTGAGTGGGTGTACCATATCCCCTACCATGCACCAGCTGCTGGGAAAGTGGAAAGATTCAATGGACTGTTAAAGACCACCTTGAGAGCATTGGGTGGGGGATCTTTCAAGAACTGGGAGCAGCATCTGGCAAAGGCCACCTGGTTAGTTAACACCCGAGGTTCCACCAACAGAGCAGGCCCTGCCCAGTCTGAGCTCCTGCATACAGTAGATGGAGATAAAGTCCCTGTAGTACATGCAAGAGGTTTGTTAGGGAAGACAGTTTGGATCAAATCCACCTCAAGTACAGACAAACCCATACGTGGGATTGTCTTTGCTCAGGGACCAGGTTGTACATGGTGGGTAATGCAGAAAGATGGAACAACACGATGTGTACCTCAGGGAGATCTGATTGTTGGATAAGAACCATGTGTACATATCACCTTTTGTTGAATGTCACTGCCATTGTCTGTATATAGCTGTATATTGTTTTTATACAGATATATGCATGTATAATGTGTGTTTGTAGAGTTAGAATTCAATTAGTTTTGATAAGTTGACAATATGGTGATAAGGGGTGGAATGTCCTAGGGTGACTATGATACCTGTATCCCCACATCGTCTGTTCTGTGTTCTGTACCTTTAAGACTGGTTCTGAGAGTGAGCAGGGAAAGAAGAAGCATGCAGTTTGTTTTGAAAAACAGTGCTCACTCCTCTGGATCTGCTCTCGTCCATGCGACTGTGTGTTTTTTTTTTTCCTTCGTCGGATGCACGGAGGGCAGCCAGAGAGAGGTTTTTTCTTCCCTTTGTTAGTCTAGCTAGCTGAGGCAAAGAAGCTTTCCTGGACTGTTTTTTTTTTTATTTTTTTTTTTCTTTGGGACTGTTTAAATCTGCTCTGGACTGAAAAACCCAGAGGAGCACCGGGATCTTGCACCCATGGCCCACTGGGCCGGGACTCGGCATTTTCCAGCACCGAAGGGACTGGGACTGATAAACAGACTCCTGGCACAGACTCTCAGTTTTGCCATCTCTCTTCAGAGCAGCGAGAGGTTTTATTGTTTCATATTATTATTATTGTTATAATTATTATTATTATTCATTCTTTATGCTTGTGGGCATTTTGTTTGTTAAATAAATAGGTTTTTTTCCACTCTTCTCTGAGGGAGTTCTTTCCCCGGACTGGCTGGGGGGAGGGGCTGTTTGGATTTGCTTTCCAGAGGAACCCCATTTGGAGATTTCCTCCCAAATTTGCCCTAAACCAGGACAGGAAGGAATAGAGTTAATTTTCTTCCCAGAACCTGGTATGGGGCTGTGTTTTGGATTTTTGCTGGAAACTGTTGCTGACACAGGGATGTTTTTGTTATTGCTGGGAAGGGCTCACACAGAGCCAAGGCATTTGCTGCTTTTCAGAATGCTCCACCAGCGAGTAGGCTAGGGTTGCATGAGAAGTTGGAAGGGGGCACAACTGGAATAGCTGATCCCAACTGACCAAAGGGTATTCCACACCATGTGACATCATGCTCGGCATGTAATGCTTGTGAAAAAAGAAGAGAGGCAGGGATGTTCAGAGTTATGACATTTTTTCTTCCCAAGTCCCCATTATGTGTGACAGACATCTGCTTTCCTGGAGGTGGCTTAACACCTGCTTGCCCGTGGGAAGTAGTGAATGAATTCCTTATTTTGCTTTACTTGTGTGCATGGCTTTTGCTTTACCTATTGAACTGTCTTTATCTCAACTCATGAATTTTCTTCCTTTTTTGATTTTCTCTCCCATCCCAGTGGGGCATAATGAGTGAGAAGCTGTGTAGTGCTTAGCTGCTGCCTAGGGTAAAACCATGAGAGCACTAAAGGAAAGCTGTACCAAAGGAGATATATTCTCAACAGTAAATGCCTTCATAAATAAAAGCAGTGTTTCATGGAAACACTGTGTAAGTATAGCCACTGATGGAGGGGCTGCTTTGACTGGAATAAAAAAAGGATTCCAGGGTAAAGTTACAGGTGATTGCACCTCACATGAAATTCATCCACTGCCTCATTCATAGGCAAGCTATTGCAAAACAGAAGTTCAAGCCAGAAGTGCACAAATTGCTACAAGATGTCATCAGTATGGTTAATTTTATAAAAAACTAGACTTAAGTAGTAGAATCTTTACAGTACTTTGTAAAGATATGGGGGGTGTCCATGAAAATCTTTTGAACTGTGCAGGTTTGCTGGCTAAAAGAGTTGCTGAACATAAGCATGAGTTACATGTTTTTCTTTTACTAGAAATCAAGTGTTCCAAATTTGCTGACCTTATGTGTGATGACAAGTGGCTGTCAGTAGTGTGCTACACAGCAGATATTTTTTGAAAAAATCAACACAATCTGTCTTCTCAAGGTGAAGGTGAAATAGAATAACTGCTTTTTGAAAGACACTAGTACTATGGAGGGAGTATTTTGAAAAAAAGTGTCTGAAAATGTTTCCATCATTATGTGATTTTGTTGCCCTGTTCTAGGTAACTCCAAAAATGTGTATTGCATTCCATATCCCAACATTGTAACAGTCCCTTTAAAAACCTGGGGTCCTGAAACAGAACTGGGGTGTCTGGCCCCAGGTTAAGGAAGGCAGGAGGTACCAGCATCCCTTTAAGCATCTGCCATTCAGGCGGAGGGTCTCATTCTTTTTCATTCCTGCCAGGAGGCAGAGGCTTTCTTTCATTTTTTTCCCAGACCTTTGAAATAGTTGACAACACCTTTTTGGTCACAGTTCCCATGGGCAACCCCTTTCTCTGGACACAGGCCTGCAGGGTGAGGGCTGCCATTTTTTGGTGCATGGCAGGACAGGTTCTTCCTCTGCCCGCAATGCGCCAACAACTCAGAGCTGCAGTGCTGACACTAAATAGGTTCAGACAGCTGAAAAAGAAGCAGAGAAATTGACACTGCAAGTTCACTGCTGCCCCTGTTCCTGGTTTCCAGTCCCTCTCTGAGCTCCAGCTGCCATTGTCTATAGAGCTGCTGCAGTCAGGAGAGAGACATCCTGTCAGGTGGTGTGGCTTGAGGGGCATTTTTTGTTTTGTCCTTGTCCCTATTTGTTGTTGTTTGGGGGAAGAGGGAGTTTTTGTAATAGCAGAGGTTTGGTTGCTGTGTTGTTTATCTCTCTTTGTTCTCTCTCTCCACACGTGGTTGAGAGAAGGAGGCTTATCCTCCATTTTACCTTTGTCTCTTGGACCAGGTAGTCGTCTATGCAGGGTGCCATCTTGAGGGGAGGGACTTCACCATTTTGGTTTTATTTGTTTCTGGGGAGTTCATGGGATTCAGCATCTTTTTATCTAATGAATACTACTTTCATTTTTCCTGTTACTGTTTTGTTTTTTAGTAAACTGTTATTTTTCATGTATATATTCTCACATTCATCTCTCCTTATTGGCGAAAGGGGAGTGATTAAAACTAAAAGGGAAGGTAACTCATTTTGGAGTGTCCACCCTGTATAATTGTCTTAAACCAAGACATGCCCAAAACAACGAAAGTATGTCACCTATAAAAACTCTCATATCTGTATACTTAGAAAATTTGGAAATGGAATTCTTAGAACTTTTTTTAAAAGTCAAAATTAGGCATTTGATGGGTTTTGAACACCCTCCAATTAATTTGCAAGAACAAGTGATTGACATAAGGGAAGAAGGAAATTTGCTAGCTGAATTTCAACAAAACCTTTGCATAATTGGTGGACAGGATTGAAAAATGAGTGTCACAATTCAGTAATCACAGCCAATAAGGCATTTCTTCCAATTGGATTGACATATCTTTTTTCAGCTATGGCAGCCATTAAAAGCAAGTATTGAAATAAACTGAACTTAGAACCAGACCTCAGAATTGCTGTATCACAAAGTGCTAAACCAAGATTTTAAAATTATTGAAGCATATTTAATCACATTGTTCTCAGAAAAAATATTAATTTTAGTAAGCATTATATTTTGGGAAGAGCAAAAATATTTCCTGTATATTAATAAATAATTCCTAAAAATTAAAATATTTTTTATCTCTACCTCATCCTTTTTAATTTCTATTTTTCTGTATCTTTCCTAATGTACATAATATTTTAATAAAGTGGTAAATGTATATAATTTCTAAATAAATAAATATATATATGCAGGTTGTGTGCTGAAACATTTTTTACTGGTGGGGTGTGCAAACAAAAAAGTTTGGAGAGCACTGGCTTAGAGGTGATGAAGTCCTCTGAGTCTTGGAAGCAAGGACAGATGACAAAAGAGGACTAGAGAGATGCTGTTTGCCACTATAGGGAGAAAATTTGTGCAGCCAAATGTTCAAGATGGCTCAAGTTCAAGATGGCTTGTACTATGAAGGACACCAAAAGGGTCTTTTTTAAGTATGTTAACAAGAAAAGGAGATAAGATTGATCTGCTACTTGATGAGGTCGTTCATCTCACAAATAGGAGCGTAGACAAAAAAGAGATGTTTAATGTCTTCTTCGCTTCTGTCTTTATCACCAATGATGGATCCTGGGATCCCCAAAGCCCTGTATTGAAAGACTGTAACTGGGAGGATGATAAGCTCCCAGTTGACTCTGAACTTGTTTGAGACTTGCTGCTCTAGCTGAATGCACATAAATCTATGAGGCCTGATGGAATTCATCCCAGGGTATTGAAAGAACTGGCTAATGTTATCATGGGACCTCTCTCCATTATATTTCAAGTTTCTCTGGAGTCTGGAGAGGTCCCAATCAACTGGAAGCTGGCAAATGTTGTCATTTTTCAAGAAGGGTAAGAAGGAAGACCCTGGTTATTACAAGCCTGTCAGTCTATTTACCAGGCATTCCAGTGCTATTGAAAAACACCTGAGAGACAGTGCAGTTATAGCCAGCATGGGTTCATAAGGGGAAAGTCCTGCTTAACTAATTTAATTTTCTTTAATGTCAAAGTCACCCATCTGGTTGATGAAGGGAAGCCAGTAGATGTGGGGCTTTTGGATTTTAGCAGCTTTTGATACTGTGTCTCAGTATCCTTCTGCACAAAACGTCCAACACACAGCTAGACATGTCCATAATACATTGAATGAACAATTGGCTGACAAGTTGGGCTTGAAGGGTTAAAGTAAATGGGGCTACATCAGGCTGGTGGCCAGTCACCAGTGGGGTTCCCCAGGGTTCAATTTTAGAGCCAGTGCTCTTTAATGTTTTAAATTATCTGGACACAAGAGTCAAATGTACATTAAGTAAGTTTGCTGATGATACTAAATTAGGAGGAGCTGTGGATTTCCTTGGGGTAGAGACCTTACAGAGAGATCCGGATAGACTAGAGAACTGGGCAATCACCAAGCATATGGAATTTAAAAAGAGCAAGGTCTGGATTGTCTACATGGAATAGGCTAATCCTGTTTATACATATCAATTGGGAGGCGAGAGGCTGGAGAGCAGCTCCATGGAAAGAGATCTGAGTGTTTGAGTTGACGGCAAGTTGAATATGAGCCAACAGTGTGCCCTGGCAGCCAAGAGGGCCAGCTGTCTTTGGATGCATTGAGCTCAGTATAGCTAGCTAGCTGGTCAAGGGAGGTGATTGTCCCAGTCTACACTGCATTGGTGTGGCCCTATCTCAAGTACTGTGTGCAATTTTGGGTGCCTCAATAAAGAAGCACATCAAACTATTAGTGTGTCCAGAGAAGAGCGACCAAGGTGGTGAAAGGTCTCATGGGCAAGATTTCTGAGGAGTGGCTGGGGTTACTTGGTTTATTCTACTTCATGAAGGCTGAGGGGTGACCCCTCTCTGTTGACCAGTGATAGGACATAAGGAAATGGAATGAAGCTGCATTAGGGGAAGTTCAGATTGGACATTAGAAAAAGGTTCTTCACTGAGGCGGTGGTCGGTCACTGGAACAGGCTCCCTGGGGAAGTGACACCATGCCTGTCAGAGTTCAAGGAGCATCCAGACAATGGTCTTTTTCATATGGTTTACTTTTAGGTAGTCCTGAGAGGAGCAGGGAGTTGGACTTGATGATCCTTGTGGGCTCCTTCCAACTCAAGATAATCTATGATTCTATGATATGAATTGTTCTCTTGGCACATTTTGTTAATGGATGAATGATTTATTCAGTTCAAGGAAGTGATAGGTGTCAGAGACTGAAATAGTTAATGAAAACTCAAAACTCAAAAGAGTTTTGCCCATCATAACAAAAACTGTATAACGAAGCTACAACCAAAGAAGCCTCCCTGAAGATACCTTACTGGGACTTTGGACTGTAAGTTAAACCACACAGATAAGAGGCTATTGTTCAATCATCTCAGGCCAGGGGAAAAAAGCAAACAGGACTGAGGAAGAGGAATGCATCCACAAGAAAGCCAAACACAGCAGATTCTTCCCTGGCTGAGTTTGGGGTGGGGGAGACCACAGGCCACAGAAGCCAGGTTTACTGCCACAAAGACCATGCAGGGGGAGGAGGTTTTGGGTGTAATCTCTGGTCAGAGGCAGTGAACACCCATCCTCCCTTACACAAACTGGCCCAGTTGTGGTGGAACCCCCAACCCCACAGGCCACATCCACAGGACATTCATGTGAGAGGCTATTACCAGGGTTAGCCTGAGACAAAAAGGAAGTCGGAGTATAGAGAGAACGCAGATCAAGCCAATATGGTTAACAGCTATGTTCTGCTTTATTTCAGCTAAGATGGCTACTTATATACATTTCTATATAGTTTACAATCACAGCAGCTCTTCATTGGTACACAGCAGAGAGAAGTATGAAAACACACTTTATTTTACTTACTCTTAAGGTGGCTATCACATGCTCACTAACAAGTCTATTCAGTGACCTTCACAACCTTATTATCTTTCCCCGACACCTTAACTACTAATTTCTAACTGCGCCACACTTGGCTAAGAATTTCTAGCTGCGTCACAGGCTTCAAGGCCTCACTCAGGCCCCTGTTAAGGCCTCAGCTCGGGTAGTTCAAGGCCTAGGTAGACATCATGTCCACCTTCCCTGAGGAATTCTGCAACAAGAGGCAGCTGAGGGGGTGCCTTAATCCACCAAAGATACCCCGAAGTGTTCCCCAGAGTCATTCCTAAGCCTTGTACCACAGGACTGCATGTGATGTAACAAACCCAGAGTCTGTTATAAGAGACAATGGCAAATCCCCACACACACCAAGGTGCCTGGGTTTTCCTACCTGGCCTGAGCATATATTAACCCATCAGATTCTATGCTTTTTGGTGGGACCATCACCACCAAAAAGACCAGCTGGAAAGGATCAATGGAACATCATTGGGATCCATGGAGTGGTGATATTTTCCTTATTCTGTCTTAATTTCTCCTAATCCTTATATCAACCCCACAAGCTTTAGTTTAACTGTTTTTTCCCCTCCTCTGCTCCAATTACAGCAGAGGAAGATGAGTAGATGATTTTCGTGAGTGCACTGACGTTTGGCCAGTGGTCAACCCGCTACATTCTGTCACCCTCTTTCTGTCATCCCCCCCCATCTTCTATTTCTTTCTTTATTTCTCTTTCTCTTGTATCAAATAAAACCCATACATAAGAACCCAGTCATCTTGCTACCTTTGCTTAGCAGCCATTGACCCTAAAATCACAGAGGGATTCCAGGTGTTCGTGAGTTATTTGAGAAAGCAGATGTCACACCTGCACCGGAAAAATGCCTGGCATTGCTTTTTTCTACACCTGTCAGTGAGGGTATGTGAAAGAAGAGGTTTTGCTCCTTTAAGGGTATCTGGTCAAGGTCCTTTTCAATGCAAAAAGGAATAATAGGAAAAGGAGGATGACATTAACAAGAACATACAGGGACACAAACTTGATGGACAAATAATAAGGGAGTGCCTTGGAGTGATTTTATGATGATACTTTATTCCTTAATCATCCACTTTATGCCCAGAAATGGCTGCTGTAACTTTAAGATGGACCTGGGAGTGGGGCAGGGAGCCTTGGGCTCCTGCGCGGCTTAGTTCAAACTCTCTCTTGCATCCGTGTGCTCCAGGCAGCGCAGACCAGCATGTTACATTGTTCCTTTTGTTGGATTAGTTTTTGCTTGCTTAGGCAAGAAGCTTCTATTTTTTTCTTTCCCCATCTTTTTACCTGGACTCCAGCAGAGTCACGAGGTCCTACGCTTTTATAAGTTCTGGTCCATTTGCATGCTGGGGTTTAATTGTCTAACCATAGCCTCAGGTCGTGAGGTCTCATCCTTCTTGTTTCTCTCTTCAGTCCACCATTGTTTATGCTTTTGGGCCTGAAAGTTGTACTCTTCAGCAGTGATAAAAATGGCAAGAAACGATGTTTCCTCCTTTAAATGCCTTTATTAAAGTATTAGCTCTTTTAGAAACAGGTGCCTGAGGGGGTGGGGTGGCCTCCAC
This sequence comes from Trochalopteron elliotii, assembly GCA_024734555.1. Lineage (NCBI taxonomy): Eukaryota > Metazoa > Chordata > Aves > Passeriformes > Leiothrichidae > Trochalopteron > Trochalopteron elliotii. The sequence goes on from JANPWX010002051.1 coordinate 307,606, forward strand.
CGTAGTGCTGAGAAGGAAGGGGGGGCTGGGCACTCTGCTGCTGCGCACAGCCTAGTGGGGAATTAGCCTCCCCCCTCACGGGTGTATGCTCCCTATAATTCCAATTTCAATGTGCTTCTGCCAAGGAGTCGATTGTTTAGAATGTTTTTCTGGTCACAGCGAGATCAAAGTTTCAGGCGTCACTTGGCTTCTACTTCCCAGTCTTTATTGCCGCCATTCCTTTTATTTTAAGTTGTTGCCAAAGAGACTTAATTACTGTTTGTTTTGGAAGTTGTCCCGATTTTTCTGAGGCATTGCATCCTGGGATTCTTAATTACCATAAGGGGTGTTAGAGCTTGGTTCCCGATGAGCAGGGGTGGGGGGAGCATGGCTGGAGAGTAGCTCTGATAGATGGGGGCGGGGGGGAAGTAGCCAGGCAGAGTAGAGAGGTGTAGGAGTCTTACGTTGCCGTGGAAACTACATTCTTGTCTGACAGGCCATGAAGATATATTACAAAATGAGTACAAACAGTTTCTAACATTTAACTTTACAATTCTATAACTAATAACTTCTAACATTATACTTTAAATTTAAGAGTTGTTTTAAACCTCATTTTTCACAATTCCCCTCTCTCTCTATTTGATCAGGTGTTTGCCTGCATCAACTTTCATTGTTTAGTTCATGGGAGCTCACTTTCTTTTTGACTCTGAAATTGGCAATATATTTGNAGGGGTGGGGGGAGCATGGCTGGAGAGTAGCTCTGATAGATGGGGGCAGGGGGGAGTGTCCTGGTTTAGGGCAAATTTGGGAGGAAATCTCTGAATGGGGTTCCTCTGGAAAGCAAATCCAAACAGCCCCTCCCCCCAGCAGGTCCGGGGAAAGAACTCCCTCAAAGAAGAGTGGAAAAAACCCTATTTATTTAACAAACAAAATGCCCACAAGCATAAAGAATGAATAATAATAATAATAATAACAATAATAATAATATGAAACAATAAAACCTCTCGCTGCTCTGAAGAGAGATGGCAAAACTGAGAGTCCATGCCAGGAGTCTGTTTATCAGTCCCAGTCCCTTCGGTGCTAGAAAATGCCGAGTCCCGGCCCAGTGGGCCATGGGTGCAAGATCCCGGTGCTCCTCTGGGTTTTTCAGTCCAGAGCTGATTTAAACAGTCCCAAAGAAAAAAAAAAAACAGTCCAGGAAAGCTTCTTTGCCTCAGCTAGCTAGACTAACAAAGGGAAAAAAAAACTCTCTCTGGCTGCCCTCCGTGCATCCGACGAAGGAAAAAAAAAAACCACACAGTCGCAAGGACGAGAGCAGATTCAGAGGAGTGAGTTTGTTTCTCAAAACAAACTGTGCGCTTCTTCTTTCCCTGCTCACTCTCAGAACCAGTCTTAAAGGTACAGAACACAGAACAGATGATGTGGGGATACAGGCATCATAGTCACCCTAGGACAGGGAGTTAAGTAGCCAGGCAGAGTAGAGAGGTGTAGGAGTCTTACGTTGCCATGGAAATGACATTCTTGCCTGACAGGCCATGAAGATATATTACGAAATGAGTACAAGCAGTTTCTAACATTTAACTTTACAATTCTATAACTAATAACTTCTAACATTATGCTTTAATTTTTAAGAGTTGTTTTAAACCTCATTTTTTACAGCAGGAAAAGGATTTGTTTTGTCTACCTACTCTGTGAAGAGAGCTTACTAGAATTTAATATGAGGCTCAGATCTACACCCCTAGGCAGCACAGAATCTGAAAAACATGAAAGCTAAAACTTTAGGCATCAGTTTATAAACAGTTTGAGGGTTTTTTTTCACTTTCACCCACTGGTATCCGTTTCTCTCATTGGCAAACAGGATTATTGAAGCCCTTCTCTTTAAAGAAAAAGCTCATTCCAGGGCATTTTCCCCTAAAATTTGTCTCTAAACCAAGACAGGGAGGCAGTGATGAGAACCAAACTTGGTCACACACTAATTGGTAAAATATGTAGAGTGTGAGAATGTTTATTTTTCATAAGATTATTTGACTAGAGACCTCGTCAAATTGGAATGATAAGGAAAGAGAAAGACAAACACAGAGACACAAAACATCACCAATTATCATTAAAGACAATAACCAGCAACAAATCTCTCCAATCACACTAATTGATGGACTATCAAGCAACTACAAGTGCTACTTCCAGGAAGACTGGTTTCAACCTCAGGTCCCTGGGTAAGCTGGCCTGGGTTCCAGCAGCCAGACAGGAGCAAGTCCTGGGCCTGGATCTCCCAGAGAAAGCAGTCACTCTTAACATTCCTTTGTTACCAGATGATAAATTGTCTGCACCTGGTTAGCTAACACAATGCTTGTTCTCAAAAAAACACTGGCCTATGGAACTGCACAATGCCTATTGTGTAAGAAGGAGAACTGGAAGTTCACCAGCCCCAGTGCCCTCCAAACTCAGCCAGATCGACTGGAACATTGGGGTCTATGACCACTAGGGAGCACCAAAGAGATCCCCAGGACAGAAGAATGCATGCGTAAAGGGGAGGGAAAATATGTTATGATTTCAGGAAAAGAATTATCATCTCTATGTTTATTCTGGGACAATCAATGAATATGTATGTAAAATACAGTATATAAACAGAAACTTTCCTGTACTCAGTATGCACCCCTTTGGGAGGAGCTATCCCTCCATGCACCCGGCTGAATAAAGAGTGCCTGTTTCTTAATATTACATTGGTGTTGAGGAGCTTTTTATTTTAACAAATTTTTGGTAACAGCTTGACAATGTTGACATGCTAAAAATAAATTTTGAAAAGTGTTGTGTTTTATCTTCTTTTTTGTTAGAGTCGGGATTAACTGCGGGAGACAGTATTTCTTGTTCGGACTCAGATGTTTATTGATTCTTATCTATATTACAATCTCATAAGCCATGAGTTCTACAGCACTTCTAGCTAGCAAACTAAAAATGGAGCTGTATCTATCTCTATCTCTACAAGGCCTTTTAAGGATAAACTGTCCAGTTGAGAAATGACACCTAAATTATTTTTACTTTTAACCCAATAACCAACCACCCGTGGCCTGCAATGTGGACTTTTCTATCCAATTACAAAATACCACCTAGAGCCATGAAGAAGAAGGTGAAAAAGAAGGACTAGCTTCCCCCCTAAAACCTCCATCTTGCTTTATATATATTACTATATTCTAAAACATTAAATTCTAAGTTTTCCACCATGTGATATTACACACTTCTATTCAAACTACACACCCATAATCCCAGTTCTATCATTCAATTTTGGAAGCCTTCTCCAAAGCCTCAGGTCAAATGCAGTGTTTTCTTGGGGGTCAGTGCCTGTTGGCACAGAAAGTCTAAAATTCTCAGTGACCAGGGTTCCAACATAAAAGCGTGTATCCAACGTTTCTGTAGTGATAAACAAACAAAATAAGTTACTACTAATTACCCACATTAACATTCTATATTAATAACTATACACAGAAAACTATATGAAGAGCTTAGGCTAGGTTCATTATAGATGTTCTTATTTGGCATTTTTTTCATCTGATTTATTCAAATACAAGGTCATGCCTCTTCAAAACACATGGGTGCAATAATGAGTTGCGGAATAAGGAGTTTACAATTAAAATTGTAAAGCAGGTATGTTTTATTTCCGGCTGCGACACATGGGGGATTTTTCCACCATACATGTGTACCTGGTCGAGACAGGTTTAAGGTTTAAATACACTTAGATCCCACAAAACCACACCTCCCTGCCCTCTCATTCTCTGCCCACTCTTCTCCTCCTTGCTCTTCATATAATTAGTCTTCTGTGGTGCCACGCCTCCTGGTGGTTGCGGGCAGGGGTCTTCTGATGAAGTAAGAGGTCTTCCTCAGTTGTTCGCTGTTTGACCTCCATCTCTTGGCAGGCACAGTGGAGGTTTGGCTAATTCCCAGGTCACTTTGTCCTGGCCAAAACCAGGAGCCTGGTTCTTGCTGGTTTCTTAACCCACAGGTTCTGCTTTATCAGGTTTTCAAAATACCTAAGTCCTGCTTTACTGAGTTTTAACAATATACATCTTATCTTTAGGGCCTTTACTCTTACAAGTTGTTTCTGCTTAACAAGTTACTTTCTTATGTGTTCTGTTACAAGTTGTTTTTCTACTTTTACAAAATTGCTAAATAAGCTAGATATTTCTGTTTCCCCTCCACCTGCTTAAGCACATTATATGCTTCTAAAATTCTGAATTTTCATGTACATATGTTTCCCATATGAATTCCCCCCTTTTCTTCTAAGTGATGCAAATTCTTTTGCTTTTTAAGGTACCTATCATATTCTCTACGACTATCTTTAACTAGTTGATTAGATAACACAATACACAAATAAGATTGTGTATCATTCACAGGGACCCCATTCACCACTATGGTAGGGCATGCTGTTCTGAGAAATACACAACGCTGACCTATATACACAAGCAAAGTTGTCTGGTTGAGTGAATTTCAAAGTGAGAAATGCTTTGTTCTGTGTCCAGGCAGATATCTTGGTCCTCATTTACATTTCCCTCACATATAAACCCTAGTTGTTTTCTCATGGCACTTGACTCTATATTAATAGTCTGCCACTTCCCTTCAGTTTCTTGTGCCCATGTTCTATGTTCAGAAGGATGTAGCGCAGCTCCTTTGTGGTTTAGTCCTAAAGTGACTATTGGGTGAATCATACTAACTGATGTGTTGCCTATAGTTAAAACAAAAGCAGTCACTACACTTGTTACAGGTTCATAGGTGAAATTAACCAAAACCCACCAGGATTGGAGTTCTCTAAGTCAGAAGCATTATCCCAAATAATTTTGCGAATCTCAGTAGGGAAGGTGCCTTCTCCACCTTCCCTAATAATCAAGGCAGCCACTGATTGCATCCACAATTGTGCTTGTATGCAACCAAGGGCTAAAAAATACTTTTACTAGCTATTCCCAGAGCGTTGGTCATCAATTCATGATCTTGTTCTTCTATGTTTTCCCATTCTGGTAATATCTTGGACAATTTCCACTGGCTAATACCTAAGGCTAATAAAGATGATTGTAAGGGTTGTTGCAATTTGACTATATCATTATCGGTTGCAGTCAATTTGTTCATTAATACCTCTAAATCCATTGTGTTCAAGATCCCCAGTCCTGTTCCCATTATCCCTGTAAGATCTCTTTTCCGTTTGATTGTATAAGGTGTGCGCTTTTGCAACCAAGTGGTCCATTCCATAAAAGAAGTTTTGAGGAATGGAGTACACTCTGAATGGCAGAAGCATTTACCTGCATTGCCATCTCAACTCACTTCAGGGACCACTCTGGACTGAGCAACAGCCATTGGATTCCTGTCTTTTTATTAGCATAAGGTCCTATTTTGGTGATTAAGGGCTGAATTGTTTCTTTTGGGGTTTGAATGGGTGTGGCCTGGGTAACTATGGTTTCTCCTGGTATCGGGGTTTGTGGAGTTGTTCTAGTCTCTCTATTCTAAGGGTTATCATTAGATGTAACACAAATTTGAGTTACATTATAATCAATCTTGAATCCCGTACTTTCGCATCCTGTTACTGCAAACCTGGATTCAGAACAGTTGGTTAAGCATTTGTCACAACATTCGGAACCAATTTGAATTGGTTTTATAGGTCCTCAGTGTACTCCATCCTGAACAAACCTTACTTTACATCCTGGGACATTTCTCCCTGTCCAAATAGTTGAATTTGTAATTTGTAACACCTGCCACAGAGACTCATGAGAGTTAAAGTCATAGGCTTTTCCTTGACAAACTTACATGCTAGTCACATTATATACAGGTGGTCTTGCATTAACATCTGTGGCAGCCATGGCTATGATCGCGACACCCACAGCATTCCAGGTTGCACCTGCTTGATTCTCCATGGCAACTGTGATGCCTTTTTGATCCTAATATGATGTATCCATGCAGCTTGCTCTCTGATCTTGATTGCGGTGAAGGAGGTGAGGAGCACTTGGTATGGTCCTTCCCACTGAGGTTACAAAGTCTTTTCTGCAAGAGACTAAACATAAACATAATCTCCAGGTTGTACATTGTGTACTGGCCCATCCAGTCCCCTACACCGAGTTCCCAATACATGTTTTTTAATTTTATTGAGTTGTTTCCCCAGGGCCACCATATACTCTGTTAATGATGCCCTAAGTTTTAGCTTGCAGATTCTGTGTTACCTAGGGATGTAGTTCTGAGCCTCATATTAAATGCTAGTAAGCTCTGTTCACAGGGTAGGTAGACAAAACAAATCCCTTTTCTGCTGAGAACCAAGGACAACTTTCAGGCCCAAAAGCATAAACAACGATGGGCCGAAGGGAGGAACAAGAAGGATGAGACCTCCCAGCCTGAAGCTGTAATTGGACAATTAAGCCCCAATATGCAAATGGACCAAAACTGATAAAAATGTAAGACCTTGTGACCGGGTAGCCATTTTTCATGTGTGGCATTTTCGTAGTGCTCTCGGGGTGCCGCTCGGGCCAGGATCCGGTCCTGCCCAAGGTGAATCCTGGAGGCTTTTGAATAAATACCTACTTTATTCTCTAGCTTTGTCCAGTCTCTGTTTCAGGTCAGCCTTCTAGGCATCATTATAGTTTCTTCCACTACTTGTGCTGACGTTCCCTTTTGCATCTCATAGGGTCGTCCATACAGGATCTCAAAGGGACTCAGTCCTTCCTTTGCGCTTGGCTTAGTTCACATGCATAAGAGAGCTAAAGGAAGAGACTGAGGCCAAGGCAGATTGATTTCCTGTCCTAGTTTTACAATTTGCTGTTTGATCAAGTGGTTCATCTTCTCTACTTGTCCACTTGATTGGGGACAATATGAGGTATGTAATTGCTAATCTATACCCAGAGTATTACTAACCTGCTGTACCACCTTTGAGATAAAATGGGGCCCTCTATCTGAGGAAATGATGGCTGTAACCCCAAATGGTGGTACTATTTCTTTAATCAATACCTTGACTGCCTCTCGAGCCTTAGCGGTTCTAGTGGGAAAAGCCTCGGACCATCCTGAAAAGGTATCAGTTAACACCAGTAAATAACAAAACCTCCCTTTTCTTCGGAGTTCTGGAAAATCAATTTGCCATTGTTGACCAGGTCCATTCCCTCTCCCAGTTTGACTCATTTCTGGCTTTGGAGAGTTTTTGGGATTAGTCTGGAGGCAGAGATCACACTGTCAGGTTACCTGCCTTACTGTGGTGTATAAATTTCTAGCTCTGATGTCCTGAGTCAAGTGCTTATGTAGGGCTTCTGCTCCCCAATGCCTCTTCCTATGCTCCTCCCTTACTACAGACCATATTAGATGGCTAGGTATGATTACCTTTCCTTCTGGAGTGTAGGCCCACCCTTCTTCATTGTATGTCCCCTTCAAGTCTGTGATTAGCTTCAGATCTTCTTTGTTATAGTTTGGCTTATCCTCAAGGGAAATTTTTCCATCCAGAATTAAAGCTCCTTCCATTTTTACCTTTATCCTTGCTGCTTTTTTTGCCTCTCTGTCCGCCAGCTCATTTCCTTTTTCTAATTCCAAGTCTGCTTTCTGATGTGCATGATTGCTATTTTCTTTGGGAGCTGTACTGCCTCTAATAATCTCAAAATTTCTTCTGCATGTTTAATGCTTTTTCCTTGGAAGTTCAATAGCCCCCTTTCCTTCCAGATTGCTCTGTGGGCATGCACAACTCCAAAAGCATACTTGGAGTCTGTGTATAGGTTCACATTCCTTCCTTGGGCCAATTCCAAGGTGCAGGTCAAGGCAATTATCTCCGCCTTTTGTGCAGAGGTATTGAAGGGCAATGACTGACTCTATTACCTCATGGCAAGTGGTAATGGCATATCCTGCATATCTTCTGCCATTTAGGACATAGATGCTTCCATCCGTGAACCAGTTCTCTGCATCTTCCATAGGAGCATCCTTCAGATCCAGGTGACTTGAGTACATTGCTTCAATGGTTTCCAAGCAGTCATGGTGTACTGGTTCCCCTGTGTTTCCACTGAGGAAAGAAGCTGGATTGACAATGTTAGTGACCACAATCTCCACATCATCCTATTCCACCATTATGGCTTGGTACTTCAGGAATCTCTGTGGGGAAAGCCAGTGCCTGCCCTTCACTTCTAATACTGCAGACACTGTATGAGACACCAACACAGTCATTTTCTGTCCCAAGGTGAATTTTCATGCTTCCTGGATGTTTAGCGCCACGGCTGCTACCTCACGCAAGCACCCTGGCCATCCTTTTGCAGTCACATCCAATTGTTTAGAAATGTAGGTGACTGCCCTACGGTATGGACCCAGATCTTGTGCCAATATTCCTAGGGCAATTCCCTGTTTCTCATGAGAAAACAAAAAGAAAGGCTTACCCATGTCAGGGAGCTCCAGGGCTGGAGCTGACATTAGGGCCTTTTTCAGGTTTTCAGAGGCTCGTGTGGCTTGTTTATCCCATTGAAGATGCTTCTGGTCAGTGTTGATTAGTGCATACAGAGGCTTAACAAGCAGTCCATAATTATAGACCCAGAGGTGACACCACCCAGTCATCCTGAGAAAAGTTCTCAGCTCTTTTACAGTCTGTGGCTTTGGTGTTTGGCATATAGCCTCCTTCTGGGCTTGTCCTAAGGTCCTTTGCCTGGCACTAATCTCATAATCCATGTAAATGACTTCTCACTGCATTACCTGGGCTTTCTTCTTAGACACTCAGTACCCTTGGAGCCCTAAAAAGTTTAAGAGACTCACCGTCCAGGCCATGCAAGTGTCCTCTGTTTCAGTGGTGATCAGGATGTCATCTACATATTGCAGCAATCTTCCCTTCCCAGGTGGGGTTTCCCAAGACTTGAGATCCTTAGCAAGTTGATTGCCAAATATGATGGGGGAATTTTTGAATCCTTGAGTCAGTACAGTCCAGGTGAGTTAAGTTCTTCATCCAGTTTTAGGATTTTCCCATTCAAAGGCAAATATCTTTTGTCTGGCTTCATGAGGAGGGAGGCAAAAAAAAGCATCCTTCAAATCTAAAACAGCAAACCAAGTTAGTTCTGGTGTTAAAACTGTTAACAAAGTATATGGATTCGCTACTATGGGATATAAATCCTCTACTATTTTATTGACTGCTCTCAAATCCTGGACCACTCCATACGTTCCATCAGGTTTCCGGACCGGTAATATGGGAGTGTTAAAATCAGATTCACATTCTCTCAACAAGCCTCATTGCAAAAATTTTTCTATTACCACCTGGATTCCTTCCCTATCTTCTTTCTTTGAAGGATATTTGTGGTAAGACAGAGATAGTGCTAAAGGTAATCCTACCTCTGATATATTGCAGCTGTGTTAATTACCAAAGAGTGGGAACAGCCTTGCCCTCACAGCTGGGTGTGATAAAAGAGTGAGATGGTAGAGAGTCAGTTGGAGTCTGCTGGCCGTGCTGTGAGGATGAAGGGACATGAGGTCGTGTGAGGGACAGATAAAGTAAGCCACTGTACGAGGCACAGACAGGGTTAGGTGACCAGGTGAGGGACAGGATGCAGCGAGCCAGAACAGCAGCAGGAAGAGAGGAGAGAAAGAGCCAGAGCTGTGGGGAGCTGCCCATAGGATTGCTACATAGAAAGGTATGAAAGACTTCTAGAGAACATGGTGATGATACTTGAGGCCCTCTGATATTTTTAAAGAAGCACTCTGAGTTCAGTGGCTGTCTCGACTATGACAGATATTGTTTTGTTCTTACTGGTCGTTGTCCCTCTAAGCTTTATCTCTACTGGTGATGCACTTTTAGCTCTTCCTGGCTTCTCAGTGGCCCACACTCCAGGGTACACTTGGTCTATGATGTCTTCACTGATTTCTCCTTCTATGGGAACATCAACTAAAAGGAAACACATTATTTGAATGTGTCTACCTCCAGAGTAATTTCCCCTTTTCCAAATCCGATTACTGCATTTAATTGTTCAAGTAAATCCCTTCCCAGGAGTGCGTGTGGTGAATTAGGCATGTGTAAGAATTTATATATACCTCTTTGCTTTCCCAATTTGTATTTTATTGGTTCACAAAAATAAGCCTTTTCAGGTTGGCGAGTGGCTCCTTTAACCATAATATAATCTTCTCCCACTAGTGTTAAAGCTTTGTTTAAAACTAAATATGTTGTCCCCGTATCAACTAGAAATTCTACTTGGCTTTGCTCCTCCCCTAGCTTCATTATAACCAGTGCATCCACTAGGGAAAATCCCCCTGGTTCCCGTGAGTCTTCATTCGCATTTGCCACCACCCGTGCCTCTTTATTTCCTTTCCCTCAGCATTCTGGGCACTTGTTTTTCCAGTGGCCTAATTTTTTACAGATAGCACATTGGTTCCTTCCCAGCCGGGGAGCTGGGGGTCCCTTTGTAAAACTTTTATCTTTTTTTTTAACTACTGCGATCACCTTTCCTTGTTTCCCTTTATTCCCTTCTTCACAGTTGCTGAACACTGTCCAGGCCTTATCCAATAATATTTCTAAGTTTCTTCCTTCCGTGGGTCTCAATTTCTGAAGTTTGCATCTTATATCACTGGTAGATTGCCCTAAAAACAATGACACTGACATTCCTATGTCTGATTCTGGGTCCAAGGGTGTATTATGACTCACTGTGTCTCTTAACCTATCCAAAAATTCAGATTGAGACTCAGAGAGACCTTGTTTGACAGCATACAAAGCTGACCAGTTAATGGATTTGGGGATGGCGCTCTCTATTCCCTTTGCCATCCACTCCTGATATTCTTGCAATTTTTGCCTTTCTGCTGCTCTATTCACATCCCACTTTGGATCCTGGAGGGGAAAGAATTCCTTCACATCCTCTCCCTATGTCTTGTAGTTCTCCTCAGCCAAATCCCCTGCTACCTTTAGAATCAGCTGTTTCTCTGTTTCTGTCATTGCATGTAATAGTAGCTGTATATCATTCCAATCAGCGTTATGTTGTTTTATTATTAGTCAGAAATGTCCAGCTATACTTATAGGATCCTTTCGGTAGTCCTTTACATTCTTTTTTCATATTTCCATATCATTGGTATTGAAAGGAACCTCTAGTAACATCATTGTTCCATCTGGTCCTACTGCTTCTCTAAGGGGTGCTTGTAAGACTGCTGGTTGTTCCCTAGTTCTTGCCCTTATATGGGAGGACACTGGGCTTCCTGGGGGTATCGGTGCTCTATCTGGTGCCCTCCCTGGGTTCCCACCCAACTCCAGTGATTGAGGAAGGGGTCTGTATAAATCATCCAGATCGGAGTCTTCTTCCTTATATATCTTATCTCTTCTAGTGCACCGCTGGCCAATACTACAGGCCGAGCAGCATCGTTTTAATTTATGCAGAACCCTTCTGTTTTCTCTTTCCAGTGCTAGAACCATAGGATCTTGTGGTGGGTTAATACCACAATCCCTTTGCCATTCTGGATGGTTTCGCAAGGTGAAAAACCAATCTGCATATGATGCCTCATCCAATTTTCCTTCCCGCCTCAGAAATAACATTAACTGCAGCATGGTGTTATAATCTGTGGTACCATTTAATGGCCCATCTTCACTTTGCCCCATCTTCTAATTTGTACAGAAGCCACCACTGATTACAATATTTAATCAAAACCTTTTTACTCTCTGTTCCTCCCATCCCCCCAATCTCCTTCCAATGGGCTAGTATGCCTCCTAGAGGACTTCTTTTGGGGACTTCCTTACTCTTCTGCCTTCCCATTGTCTGCCTCCTTATTTCTCCTTCTTTCTTTCTTCTTTAATTTCCACCCAAACCTTTGCTTACACTCATCTTTCACCTTTTCCCAATCGTCTTCGAAAACATCCCAAATTTCGGGGACCAAATGACTCTTTCCACAGATCAAGTTCACTATCACATTCAGCATGAGCTACTTCCCAATTATATTGCAGCTCCGGAGTACACCTGGAGCATGTAGGCTTTTGCCTGTGAGATATGCTATACCACTTCTTTTTACACCGGAGGAGAACCCAGGCTGAATGCCACCCCAATTCCCAACAAAAAACTGTCAGTCCACACACAGGACAAGGAATTACTCCTCCTTGTTCCTGTATATGGGGATTGCTAAACTCTCTCTCAACTGGAGGTAGTTCCCGGTCGAAAGCCAGATGACGACCCGCATCTGCTGAGTATATTCCTCTTAAGTACACCCGATCCGGTTTTCTGTCCTCTTGCCTTACAAAGGTCCACTCTCCCCCTTCACTCAGAAACTCTCCCAGTTTGAGCTGAAACCATCTAAAAAGAGCCTCCCTGGTTGATCGGGCTCTCTGGGCTTGAGCTCGGGCCTCAGCCACTTTTAACAACTAAAAAAACTACTGATCCGTTGTAATTTTGTCTTTTGACACAAGAGGGCAGTGTTACCACAAAAATGAATAGAATGATTGCAAAGGGTTCCAAAGTTCTACTTAGACACGCTTTCAAGAGGCACTATATATAAAAAACTTAATTACCCAGAACCAAAATTTCCACCACCAAGAGTTAAAGCGACGCAGATACAAACACCGTATCTCACTAATTTCGTCCCACATAAAACCTTCTTCCACCACCCATTAATATAATCCTACAACAAACACAATTTATACAGGATATTTATAGCAGTAAAGATTATAGCATCAAAATTGTAGAAAATACTGCTAACACCTTGGGTTCTGCTTGAGCTACCCCTAAGCTCGCTAGTGGCCGCCCTGTGCGGTCAGCAGAAACCTGCTTTTGCTGGCTTTCCAATGCCTTTTCCCAAAAGTCAGCGTTAAATGTCAGACATCTTTGACACGTTGCCTCCACCAAGCACGGGCGTCCCCAGTGTCTTATAGGTATACCTCGGAGCCCCCATTTAATTCTAGTAAAACATACCTTATCCGCCATATAGAAGGTTCTTGTTTGCCTCCGCAGCAAGTGGCCGGGGAGCGGAGGTCCTTCATAAAAGACCCGGGCCACGGCTAGGAGTGTTCACTTCCCGATTGGTCCTGCAGCCTGACCAAGAAAATCCGAGTCACGGCACCAAAACTGAGTTGCGGAATAAGGAGTTTACAATTAAAATTGTAAAGCAGATATGTTTTATTTCCAGCTGGGACACATGGGGGATTTTTCCACCATACATGTGTACCTGGTCGAGACAGGTTTAAGGTTTAAATACACTTAGATCCCACAAAACCACACCTCTCTGCCCACCCATTCCCCGCCCACTCTCCACCTCCTTGTGCTTCATAGAATTAGTCTTCTGTGGTGCCACGCCCCCTGGTGGTTGTGTGTGGGAGCTGACAGTGGTCAGAACATGGATTCTTAGGCTCCAGGCAGTGCCTTGAAGCCTGTGGGAAAGCCAAGGACAGAACTCTCTCAGTTAGGCCTGGGAAATCATAAGGAGGAACCCAAAACAATCTTGTAGATTCCATCCTCCTGACACCTGGTGTTTTCCAACTTGTTTACTGCTAGAGATGTTTACAAAAAGGTGGTGCCCTAAAGGACCAATCCTATTCATTGTACCAAAACTCTGTATAAAAATAATCTGTCTTTCAATAAACTTTGCTATAAGCGCTCTGAAGAAATCAGAGTTCTATGTGTCATTACATGAGCTGTCCTGAATCGTAACGATAGTTGCGGGCAGGGGTCTTCTGATGAAGTAAGAGATCTTCCTCAGTTGTTCACTGTTTGACCTCCATCTCTGGGCAGGTGCAGTGGAGGTTTGGCTAATTCCCAGGTCACTTTGTCCTGGCCAAAACCAGGAGCCTGGTTCTTGCTGGTTTCTTAACCCACAGGTTCTGCTTTATCAGGTTTTCAAAATACCTAAGTCCTGCTTTACTGAGTTTTAACAATATACATCTAATCTTTATGGCCTTTGCTCTTACAAGTTGTTTCTACTTAACAAGTTACTTTCTTATGTGTTCTGTTACAAGTTGTTTTTCTACTTTTACAAAATTGCTAAATAAGCTAGATATTTCTGTTTCCCCTCCACCTGCTTAAGCACATTACATGCTTCTAAAATTCTGAATTTTCATGTACGTTTCCCATATCAATAAAACACTGCAAAATACATAGAAAAGTGGCTGTTTGAGTGGGATTTCTTTTGACTTCTTAAATAGAATGAACTAGCATAAAGTTTCTTTTAAAATTATGTGATTATAACAATGTATTACACTGGCATTGTTTCTCAGAGTTTAGAGAGGAACAATCTAGATACACTACATAAAAAAACACTTTTCCAAGCAAAAAAGAAAGTGATGCTGATACTGAAATCCCTATCATTGGGTAAACAGTTTTTATCATACACACTGATTACATATTCATTAGCTATCCCCACTTTCTTGATGTATATCTATTACTTTATTTTACATAGTAGCATGCATTATTGGAAATCCTGACATGGTTCCCTGGGGTCTTCTTCAACAGTCTCCAATGTCTGGTGTCTCCCCTAGGTGGCTGTTCCTTGACCCCTGCTTTTGAGTAAATACAATATAGTTGTTTTGCATAACTTCTGCTTTGTCAGCCTTGCAGAACCGAGCTGGCATGCTGCTTGTGTTTTGCATGACTTCTGTTTGCCTGAATTACATCCTTTATCTATTTGTCTGAGGCAATGCTGTTCTGTTCTGCTCTCCTTATCATTACTCTTCTTTTTCTTATCTCATTGCTGTTTCCAGGGAATTGTTCTTATCTCAACCCATGATCTTTACCTTTTGTGCCACCAATTCTCCTCTCCAGCCTGATGCAGGGGAGGGGGAGGGGAAAGGGGGGAAGAGAGAGAGTAGCATGTAGTCCAGAGTCTCAGTGAGGGCACTGAATTGGGGAGTACCATTCCTAAACCATGACAACCTTAACTGACACTCAACATGAGGCAAGCAGGGTTGAGATAACAACAGATCTGCCCAGAGTGTGTTGGAAACAAATTTGATCTAAGCATTTCTTGTATTAGGTACAGAGCCACTGGTCACAATGTCACTTGGTCTGTTCATGTGGGTGTGGTACCTACCCCTGTATATATTCCCGTATGTGCTCTTCACAATGATATTTTTCAGAGTAGGGAGAGGGTTCATGTAGGAATGCATTTCCACACCCAAGCAGGTGTTTCCATATAGGGAAAGGTTTAAGACTCACCCCAAAACCTTTTAAGGGAAGAACACTAGAAGTTTCTTTGCTCTCCTGACTGTAATTGGCTCAGTGCCAAGACAAGAACTCTGATAGGTCTCTACCTGTTCCTCAAAAAAGTAGCTATTCTCTATTGGGCTGTTTGCCAAAAAACCCCACCTAAATTGTCTAATACTTAAGGGAGAGCACGAGGCTTCTCAGTGCATTCTCAAGGTGTTGTACCAGGTGTATGGGACCTGTCTCTACACCGTGTTTGGCTTTGTTCTTTGTTTATGCATTATTTTCTTCTTTTATTAAAACCTTTTTGCTTTTTCAAGACATACTCGACCATGCCATCTCGCAAAATTATTTAAGCCATTTTCTGTAAGGTGCTGGACACCCTCAGAGGTATTGAACCCTCGCAGAGCTTATTACACCTGGCTCTTCGAGAAATTCAATAGGTTCAGGATTGCTTTGCTGCTGTACTGTGGGATATCAGTTTATGACATGATAACATCAAAGGCAATGAGGGTCATTTGGGATGTATATTCAATGTTGCTCTCCTACCCTTACTTCAGGGGGTACCTCTGGGAATTCATTAGTAATTGTATCCAGCCTGTGGGGGGAACAGGGAAGGATGATTTTCCCCAGCTTTTCACCTCCTTTGTCTCCTTCAGGCCTTTTACAACAGCTTTTGAGAATTTTGAATTCTCTTAGGATGTTAAGGAAAGCATGTTCTTGTTGCTAGGTTTGCCAGGTCTCCTCAATGCAGTCCACATCATGTTTAGAGGCAAGAAAGAGATTTTTAGGGTCATTCAGAGATCTGCCTCAAGGGTGGATAATCATGTGATGCCTTTGTCTGGCCCCTAAAATCATGTGTCAGAAGAGGTAGGTGATAAAATGTGGTTACCTTTTATGAAGGGTCCTTCAGGTGCACAACATGCCAAAATATGTGCCGAAATGCGCCGAAGATGCACATGTGACAGAGCAAGCACAGTTTTGTAAGTTTAGCAAATAAGCATAATTGACAAGAATCCCCAATTAGAAACACAGGTGATGATGTAATTCCCTCTTTTGGCTTCACCCTCTTCTATAGCCCCTGCCTTTAGATACTAGATAAGCTTTGTTTATGGGAGAGTCTTGAGAAGCTGGTTCAACCTTGGTTCTCAGAAGAAGCAAGATTAGGGTTGGGGCCTAGGAATTTGTTTTGTCTTTCTGTTTAACAGAGTAGGCAAAATGATAGCTACAAATCTATATAGTTATACAATATTAGGCTACAGAGCTACAAATATATGTGAAGAATATATAAAAGCAAAAATCAGTTTGGCATCACATGAGTGGCATGGAATGTGGGAGAAAATGGGCCAGTTTTGGGAGAAATTCTCTGCTCCAATGGTTTGGAAGTTTACCCCTGAACAACTACAGGACCATAATAAAGTGACAGAAAATTTTTCTAGGAGAATGCTGTGGCAGCTCCAGAGAGGAGCAACTTATTGCAGTGTGCCGGGCCCTGGCTACTATTTATCAGACAGTGCTCATCACTAGACAGCACCCTCAGGGGGAGGAGGAGGAAAGCAGAACAACACCCCAACTCAGAAAGAGATAATGGCACCTTATAAAGGGGTTCGAGCTGCTTCAGAAGTGATTGTCACTGAAGCACAACTCCTCCTGGCACCCCAAATGCCAGTGCTGGGCTGGATGGTAAAAGGCAAAGTCTGTTTTACGCATCATGCCACTGATGCTATGTGAAGCAAGTGGATCCCTCTGATCATACAGTGAGCTTGAATAGGAAACCCCAATTGCCCAGGTGTAGCAGAATTTCTTAGAGAAGGTGGACATGATTTGTATTTGGACTGTAATTGAATCACCCAGACTGGGCCTCATCCTCGAGGCCTGTAGGAGTTAGTGGCGCAGGTAGAAATTCAGTGCCAAGTCTATGGCGCAGTTAGAATTACAGCTTAAGGTGTTGGCAAAGGACAGAGGGTTTTCTAGTAGTTAGCAAGGACAGTAATTAGTGTGGCCACTTTAGCCGCCTTAAGAGTTTGCTCAACAATGTGTGTTTGCATTTTTCCCTGTGCTGTATGCCAATAAGAATACACCTGTAAATCTAAACTATGTAGAAATGTATATAAGCTGCCATTTTAGACCGAATAAACAGAGGATGTAGCATTAACCATACTGGTCGGATCTGCGTTTTGCTCTCGCCCAAACTTCCCATTATTTGGGTTCCCTCGCTACTCCCAGGGATCTTGGAAGTCATCATGAAATGGCCCAAAGGGAAAATTTTCAGACTGTCATCAGAAGAGGAGAAGATGACACGCTGAGGAGGCCCCACGATATAATCAGCTACCAGAAAATGAAAAGTGACATGGTCTCTTCACTGACAGTGCCTGCCATATTGTAAGGATACATCAAGAAAGGAAAGCTACACAGTGAGTCGCAGAAGCTGTTGAGGGACAAGGTAGATCAAGTCAGGTTGCAAAGCTGAAAGCCATCCAGCTGGCTTTAGATATCACTGAATGAGATAAATGACCAGCACTCTACCTTTACACTGACTCATGGATGGTGGCAAATGCTCTGTGGAGGTGGCTGAACTGACGGAAAACGACCAATTGGCAGCACAGAGGGAAACCCATCTGGGCTGCTGAATTGTGGCAAGACATCACTGCCCAGGTAGAGAAGTTAGCTGTAGAAATACATCATGTAGGTGCCAACATACCCAAGAGTCGGGCTAGTGAAGGACATCACAACGATGAACAGGTGGATTGGGCTGCCAAGATTAAAGTGTCTCAGGTGGATCTGGACTGGCAACATAAGGGTGAATTATTTCTGGCTCGGTGGGCCCATGATGCCTCAGGTCATTAGAGAAAAGATGCAACAAACAGCTGGGCCCATGACTGAGGTGTAGACTTTACCATGGACATTATGTCCCAGATTATCCATAGCTGTGAAATGTGCTGTGATCAACCAGGCCAAGGGGGTAAAGCCTCTGTGGTATGGGGGACGATGGTCAAAATATAAATATGGGGAGGCCTGACAGATCAATTGCATCACACTGCCACAAACCCACCAAGGCAAGCGCTGTGTGCTGACAATGGTGGAAACAACCAATCGATGGCTGGACACATTCCCTGTGCCTCATGTCATTGTCCGGAGCATCATCTTGGGCCTTGAAAAATAAGTCCTGTGGTGGCATGGCAGCCCTGAAAGAATTGAGTTGGACAACAGGACTCATTTCAAAAATGGTCTCATAGACACCTGGGCCAGAGAGCTTGGTATTGAGTGGGTGTATCATGTTCGCTATCATGCACCAGCCTCTGGGAAAATTGAACTGTACAATGGACTGGTAAAAAACACTTTGAAAGCAATGGTCTGTGGGGCCTTTAAATATTGGGATCTACAGTTAGCAAAGGCCACCTGGTTAGTTAACACTAGAGGCTATCATCTCATAAGGTGATACTCTTATATCAGACCTGGGACATACTCTGATCCGCAGAAGGGCTAGAGGCAGGCACTTGAGCCAATTCATGCCTGTCTCGGCAATTAATTTGGTTAATACATTTTTGAGGGTCTTATTCATCCTCTCAACTCTTCCTGAACTTTGGGGGTGCCATGGGGTATGAAGCCTCCACTTAATCCCTAAAGCTCGTGTAGTTTCTTGTACCACTTGCGCTGTGAAATGAGGACCTCTGTCAGAATCTATGTTATTTACTAGACCATATCTGGGGATAATATTTTCTAGCAATATTTTTACTACCTCTTGGGCTGTTTCTTTTTTTGTAGGGAAGACTTCGACCCAATGGGTTAAATGATCTGCGATCACCAATAGGTGTTTGTAACCTTGTACTGCTGGCATCTCAGTAAAATCAATTTGTATGTTCTGGAAAGGCCTAAGGGCTATTGGCCTTCCTCCCAATTTGGTTTTTCTCATAACTTTTTGATTTATCTTTTGGCAAAGGGGGCATCCTTCTGTGATCATCTTAGCCAAATTATACACTCCTACACACAGATGTTCTCGTAGAAAGTGGTCACAGAGCCCCTGCGTACCCCAGTGTGTCAATGCATGTATTTCTTTTAATACTTTTTGAGCTAGCGCTTTGTTCAAAAACTTTCTCCCATCTGGGGCTAGCCATTCCCCTTGTTGCCCCTGTTGCAATTCTAGGTCTTTTATGGCTTTTAATTCTACTTGATCATAAATTGGTATCCCTACTTCATTGTCTGGAGTGCTGTGAAGGGCAAAGATCTTCACTGCATCCCCAGGACTCTGGGCCGCTAGCTTGGCAGTTTGATCAGCAATTTGATTGCCTTTTCCCTCAAAGGTATTTCCCTTCTGGTGTCCTCTTACATGCACAACTGCAATCTCTTGAGGTTTCATCAAGGATTCTAACACCAATTTAATTAGCTCTTTATGGATCAAGTTTTTTCCTTTAGAATTGAGATACCCCCCTTTTTTTCCCAGATTTTGCCAAATGTATGCACTATTCCAAAGGCATACCGGGAGTCTGTGTAGATAGTTCCTTGGTCTTGTTCTAATAGGTCCAATCCCCTCTTGAGGGCATAAATTTCACAACACTGGGCTGACCAGTTAGATGGTAATTTTCCTTTTTCTATGACTTTTAAATTGTCTTCGTTGGTACCTTCTACTACTGCATAACCTGAGAATCTTTTCCCTTTGTCCACTCTAGAGGATCCATCTGTGAATAACAACCTCCCATATGGCAACGGTATGTCTTCAAGATCCTCTCTTGTTTTTTGTTTGTAAATCAACAACTTCTAAACAGTTATGTTCTAGGTCTGGTGTAGGTTCTCCTGAAAGAAATTGTGCTGGATTTAAAATTTTTGACGTGGTTAGTTCTACATCCCTAGCTGTGGTTAGAATTACTTCATTCTGCAGTATTCTAGAATCAGAGAGCCACTGGGCAGCTTTTTGACTCAGCAGCATAGTTGTTGCTTTCTATGTGTTTCAGGGCACTCTCATGTAAAAGCAAACTAATTGCGGCTTTCTTGGGCCAAAGGACAAGACCAGAAAGCATCTTTTAAATCAATTACTGTGAACCAGGCATGTTCAGTATGGATTTTACTTAGCAAAGTGTATGGATTAGATACTACAGGGTAGTTGGTAATAGTTTTTTTTATTTACCTCTCTTAGATCTTGCACCAGTCTGAATTTGTTCTCTCCTTTCTTGACAGCTAGGATGGGTGTGTTGTGAGGGGACCTGCAGGGCTCTAGGATTCCTGCTGCAAACAAGTTTGTTATAATTGGGGCTAATCCTTCCCTCCCCACTGCTGAGAGGGGATATTGTTTAACCCTTATTGGTGGTGTTCCCTCTGGTATGTTTATTTTTATAGGGGTGATGTTTAAGTAGCCATACTTTCCTTCCTCTGCTCATAGGTTTGTGTTAATCTCAGCTAGATCTTCAATGGCTAACCTCATCATTTGTACAACCATTTTTCCCTCTTTTGGAATGATTCCCACCCTCAGCTGCACTTGCAAGTCTCGTCCTAACAAGCTCTTCTCAGTGTTTGGTAGGTATATCAGATCTGTGATATATCTCCTTGAATTTCCCCTGACTTCTACACACTCAACTATAGGAGCTTTAAAGGGCTTCCCTTCTGCACCTATAACATCACATAATATTTTTCCTATTGTCAATCCAGCAGGGAGCTGTTTAAGACTGGATTTCTCTGCCCCTGTGTCAACAAGAAATTCAATTTCTTCATAGTGGGGACCCACTTCTAGGTTTACAATGGGCTCTTCATGATATTTATTTGGGTCTCCCATCTTATAGAGCCTATGACACCCCTAATCTTCTTTATTTTCTCCTCTCAACCACTTCTCGAGGGTTTCCTGTTCTCTTACTATCCTTTCATCAAGGATGGCCTTTTTGCATTCTCTCCTGAGGTGCCCTTCTTCTCCACAGTAAAAACAGGTTCTTGTTTCTCCTGGTCTCGGGGCAGTATTCCAAGGTAACACCCTTCTTCCCCTTCCTTGTCCTAGTGGAGGTTTAGTGCTGTCTCCACTCTGAGGGTTTTTACTATCATCTTTATTGTTCACTAAGTCTTTTACACTCTCTCTTGCTACTGCTACCATAATCTTGGTTTTTGTTCTAGTTTTCTCTCCTTCTCTTCTTAAGTACACTTTCAATGCCTCTCTCACTAATTCATTTATCTCCCTTTCTTGCCAATCCTCAAGCTTCTCTAGCTTCCTCCGGATATCCGGCCAGGATCTTGTTACAAACTGGAGTTTCAGAAAAACTTGACCTTCTACACTGTCAGGGTCTTAATTTGAGTATTTTTGGAAATTTTGTCTAAGTCGGTTCAGCCAGGCCGCCGGCGTTTCATCTTTTTCTTGCGATCCATCAAAAGCAAGTTTGGTGTTACTCTGTCGGGGGACTGACTCTTTGATCCCTCTTACAATCCATCTTCTAAAATCCTCCATACTCCTGCGACCTTCTTCCTGGTTTGGGTCCCAGCCAGGGTTAACTACTGGGAGCTTCTGCTCTCCAGGTGGGCCTGTACGGTTCTCTCTCTCCCATGCCCTTATTCCTGCTGTCCTTATTAGCTTTACTTCTTCTGGGTTGAACAATATATTTAGAATAGAATTTAATTCTCCCCATGTGTATATACTGGGACCTAGGAACTGATCAACTTGATTTGCTATCCCCACAGGATCTTCCACAAGGCTTTTTAACTCTTTCTTAAAGTTTCTCACTTCTGAAGCAGTTAGGGGGGCATTAACAAACCCTATTCCTCCTGCTACACCACCCATGGGTACTTCTCTTAAGGGAAATAGCTTTGTCTTCGACTGAGTGTTTTGACAAGGTCCCTCCAGGGCCTTTCCAACCAGTGTCCCTCTAGCATTATGGACTGTCTTTTCCACCTCCCAGTTTGGAGGAGGTGTAGGGAGTGCTGATGGTATAGGAGGCATTTGGTTATTGCTTGTTGGTGTCGCAGGTATGGTGAAATGAAAGGGGTTAGTTTGTGAGATGGGGAAATTAGGTTGTGAGGGACATGGTAGAGACGGGGAGGGCAATGGAGGGGCTGAGGAGGCAGGGGTTGGAATCATAGGGGATGCTTTATTGTGGAGCTGGCAGATGGAGGTGTTAGTGTCGGAGGGGATGGGAAGGCAGGGGGTGGAATTGTAGGGGGCACCCCTATTGTGGAGCTGGCAGATGAAGGGGTTAATGTCGGAGGGGCTGGGAAGGCAGGGGTTGGAATCATAGGGGACACTTTTATTGTGGAGCTGGCAGAAGGAGGGGTTAGTAGCGGAGGGGCTGGGGTTGTTATTGGGGAGGAATAAAGTGGAGTGGTTGGGGGCAAAGTTGGGGGACTAATGGGTAACAGGGGAGGGCTGCTAGGTAGTATTTGTGGAACTTGTGGGTATATTGGGGGAGGAGGAGATAGATGATCAAGGGGGTCCCACTGCTTATTTTCTTCTTTTCTCTTCTCTTTTTCATCTACTTTTTCTTTCTCCTTCAACTTACAAATTTTTGTCACCTCTTCTTTAGACATGCTATTCTGCCAACAAGTAGCATAGCGTATTTGCTCACTACAGGTGTTTTCCTGAGCTTTCAAATATTGATTTAACTGATCACACATCCACAAAACTGTGGTTCCACACCACGGCCACTGGTTAGATAAATTTAAAGTTGGCCAAACTTCAACACAATAATGGATCATTTTGATCCTACTTAGATCTTTAGTTTTATCATTACTTTCCCACGATTCTAACATTTGCCCTAGTGGGCTTTCTGGTGGGATGTTCTTAATCTTGTTACTTCTCTTCTACTTCTCTCTTTTTTTCTTGTCTTGCTCTTGCATACACCCATTTTCACTCCACACTCACACTGGTACCCGTAGGTAGCCTGTAAGACTCGCCCTCAGAGCCT
Source organism: Trochalopteron elliotii (assembly GCA_024734555.1). Classification (NCBI taxonomy): domain Eukaryota; kingdom Metazoa; phylum Chordata; class Aves; order Passeriformes; family Leiothrichidae; genus Trochalopteron; species Trochalopteron elliotii. The sequence continues at coordinate 330,527 of JANPWX010002051.1, forward strand.
CGGCCACTACCCCCGCCAGTACCCACACTCAGGAGCCCCGGAAGCAGTCTGGAAGACCCGCCCTTAGGGTCTCAGCCCCTGCCCCTGCAAGCCCCGTGGTACTCGGGAATGGTCTGGTTCCTGCCCCCCACTTTTTAGGGCCCAGCCACCACCCCAGCCAGTACCCTCTTGCGCCCCTGTACACCAGGCAGTCCCCGTTAGACAGCCGATATGCCCGGGCCCTGGGGGTCAGCACTGCCCACTGCCAGGACTGGGTGTACAGTGTGTAGCTCACTCACTCACCCTACTGCCAAGCTTCCTAC
>JANPWX010002051.1:335827-357712 GCA_024734555.1 Trochalopteron elliotii
TTCCTTCTTTCCTTCCTTCCTTCCTTCCTTCCTTCCTTCCTTCCTTCCTTCCTTCCTTCCTTCCTTCCTTCCTTCCTTCCTTCCTTCCTTCCTTCCTTCCACCAAGGAGGTCTATCCATGTGGTCAAATGATGGTTGGATCAGCTCAGCAGGAAATTTGGTAGGAAAATACAGCTTCAGCAGCTTAGCAGGGTTTATTTTTAGGGCCCATGCGCTCGTTGAACTCTGGGATGCAAAGTGCCAGACTCCCATTGTTGTCAGATGGCTCCTGTCCCACCAGGCTGGGTCAAACCTGTGACTGACAGGAGAGGGAGAATGGCTTTGGCAATGGGCTGGGATTTTTTTCCCTCCTCCAGTCTCAGATGTTGACAATAAAACCTCCAGTTTAAGACAATAAAACTTGTTTGCAGAACAAGTTCCCAGCTTTTTCTGATTAAAAAAAAGTCCTGTTTGTAATCAAAACCCCATTGCAGTGTTTGAAAAGCACCTGAGGTTTTGGGGCTGGGTGCTCCTGCAGATGCTGGGGCTGCTCTGCTTGAGGCTGGCCAGGTGTGAGCCAAGCCCTGAATGGAAACAACAGGGCTGTGTGAGCTCAGCCCTGTTCCCTGGCCAGAAATCCCTGGATTTATTAAACCTGGAGCTGTGCTGAGGCAGGATCAGGTTCAGGTGTGAGCTGCCAGGCTCCTGGCCAGCTTGGCAAGGGGAGGTGACCCCTGTGGAAGATTCAGGTCTGTGAGTTATTTGAGGAAATTTATGATTGTATTCTGACACACAGCCTCCCTCCTCTCTCTCAGCCTTCCTCCTTCCAAATCATGGAATTGTTTAGGTTGGAAAAGACATCTGAGATAGAGTCCAACCGTTAACCCAGCATTGCCAAGAGAATGGCCATAAACCATGGCCCCAAATCCTCACCCTCCTTTATAGGACAAGCCACTCCTTCTAGAATTCCATGAATTAGGTCCTGGAGATGCACATGGAGTTATCTTGGACTCCTTCCTGCTTCCCTTTCTGCCTTTTTGGCTCTTCCTGCACTGCATGCAGTCGGAGACAGGCTGGGATACAGCAAGCATATGCTTCCAGGACATCATCCATAGGGATGGGAAAACCATACGGCATTTCTGGTGAAGTTTTGGTAACAGACAAATGCATGTGTGATTTAAAATCCCTAAATACCCAAAATGCTCTGCAGTTTTAACATCAGTCCCAGTCTGGCTCAAGGCTGTGGCAAGTCAAGGACTTCTCAGGAATTCAGGCACTTATTCTCACTGCTGGACAAGGGTTATCCTGATTATTTTTTCCCTCTTTGCCTTGTGACTGATCCCCACAATCTGCCCTGCTTTGTCTAACAGAAATCCAGAGATAACTGTCCCTCCTCAGCTGCTGGCTCCCAATAACTAAAGGATGTTTTTAGCAGTATTTTTCATTTCTTTCCCAAGAGCAGGGTGCTCTATTAGCAGAAAGAACTCTGCTGTTGTGAGAGTCAGAGTGCAAACCCAAACAGGTTCAGCTAATGAAATAAAAATTAGCGAGTAAGAGGTGAAATCATGTGGGAATCACCCTTTAATTCTGATTTAAACCATGGGTTTTTAAGGATGAGGTGGCTTTGAAGGGCTGTTGGTGTCAGACAGGGAGTTCCAATGTTCAGGAGTTATATTTAAGACTTCACGTGGAAATAAAAGTCGACCTTCACCTCCCCCCTGCTGTTTGTTCTGGAGAGAGGCTCTGTGAGGCTGCAAAGTTGTCTTAGAAGTTCCCTTTGTCCTCCCTCCATGAACATCTTCTCTGTGCCAGCACAGGGATGGATGGGATAAAGCTGTTCCCAGGAACCTGGTTAAAAGATCCAGGATAAAAATAAACCTCATTTTGGGGGAGGTGGTGGAAATCAGTTCTATTTAATTTATTTTACAGAGATCTGAGGGACAATGTGCCCTCCTGAGAAAAATTGGGCAGGAGACGATGTTTCCTCCTTTAAATGCCTTTATTAAAGTATCAGCTCTTTTAGAAGCAGGCACCTCAGGGGGGTGGGGTGGCCTCCACCGCAGTGCTGAGAAGGAGGGGGGGGCTGGACACTCTGCTGCTGCACACAGCCGAGTGGGGAATTAGCCTCCCCCCCTCACAGGAGCATGCTCCCGACAATTCCAGTCCAATGTGATTTCCACTGATGAGTCGGATGTTCAGACTGCTCCTCTGGTCACGGCGAGATCTAAAGGTCCTGGCACCAATTGGCTTGTACTCTTCAGTCTTTATGGTTATTATTCTTTTTGTTTTAAGTTGTTGTTAAAGAGTCTTAATTACTGTTTGTTTTTGGAAGTTGTCCCGATTTTCCTGAGGTGTTGCATCCTGGGATCTTTAATTACCATAAGGGGTGTTAGTGTAGGAGACGGGGGCAGGGCAGGGGTGAGATAGCCAGGCCGAGTAGAGCGGTGGAGGAGTCTTACGTTGCCATGGAAACGACATTCTTGCTTGACAGGTCATGATATATTACAAACATGAGTACAAAGAGTTTTTAACATCTAACTTTACAATTCTATAACTAATATAACTAATACTTTCTAAATTTATACTTTAACTTTTAGGAGTTGTTTTAAACCTCATTTTTCACAATTCCCCCCTCTCTCTATTTGATCGGGCTTTTGCCCGCATCAATTTCTGTTGCTTGGTTTATAGGAGCTCACTTTCTTTTTGACTCTGAAATTGGCAATATATTTGTTCTGCTGTTTCGAGTTTAGCTTCTTCTTGAGTTTCTAATTTCATGATATGTGCGGGCTTGTTAGTATTTTGGAGACTGGCTTGGACTGTCGCTGTTACAGTACGAATTAGACAAGGGATAACACAAGGGATGAGGAGGATACTGGCCAGTGCAGTGCCTATTATAAAGACTACTTTCTTCCACCACGCTCCTTTTAAGGACCAAAAGCTGTCCCACCAATCCATGGACGCAATAGGTTTCCATTCTTGATTACCTACATATGCTATTTTCCTGATTTCTTTTGAAATGTTTCGAATTACCTCACTTTTGTCATCGATTTCCAAGCAGCATTCTGAGGTGTTGAATTTTCCACAGATGCCTCGTTCATTTGCTAATAGATAATCTACAGCCAATCTAATTTGGTACACCACTGCTTTAGTTTGTGTCAATTGGTTGCTTATGTAATCTAATGCCAATGCTGTTTTATTAGAAATTATTTCTAATACTGCTTGGAGTCAAATTATACGATTTAACATGTAAATTGGTGTTCGGCACCCCCAGGACCCATCCTGTGCCCATGTTGCGGGTCCATAAGTCTTTATAATTTTCTCTGGAGTCCAGACTTCTCCTTTCCAGGTTTGCTCACTCCCAAGGCCAATTGTGGTTCTTTTCTTTCGATTGCTTTTTCTTAAGGTGTCATAAAGGGGGATACGTAGTTGTTGTCCGGATTTGCGTGGAAGAAGGAAGAAAGCCGGCTTTATGATGCCAATAGTGCAACTACCTGACCAGTCTCCAGGAAGGTGTGTGTAAGCCAGGTTCCCACAAATCCAAAATAAGTATCTTGGTGCTTTCTAAAAAGAATCTTCTATATTAAATGGGTGTTCCCAATACTTTGAAATATCTTTCATTGCCCAGAAGGGGTTAATGTTATTAAATTCATCCTTGCATTCGTGTAATTGGTAGTCGGTATGGTAAACACACCAAATTCTTTTTTTTTTTTTAATAGCCCAATATGTCTCTCGTTTTGTAGGGACCCATTCTTTGAGGAATTCTCTCACTGTCAGATATCTCTTACAAGGCATTTTCCCCACAAATGCCTGGTACCTTTTGCCTACTCTTCTTATACACTCCTCTCCTATTACAGTTGCCTTTAAATCCCACTGTTCTTTTGGTCTTTCTTTCCCTTTTGGAGGTGCTTCCCTTAGTTGTCTCCATCTCAGAATGTCAAGTGGTGTTAAGCTACTTCCTTCCCAAGGCCATACATCAGCCATCTGAGTGTTCCCACATATCCAGCAGTTTGTCAGGTTTAACTCATGGCTAATCTTTTCCATGAGATCAACAAACAGATTCTTTTCTAGGGGTTCACTTATTTCACTTTTGTTCCACATTACTGGCTTTTCTTTTATGAGGTCAACAACTCCATTTAAATTGTTTAGTTCTTCAAAACAAACCCATTCTCTGACAGGGCATTCCCCAACTAGGCGCCGTCTAAAGTCGGTAGCACTTTTGGCAACCCAATATTTCCTTCCATTTTCTACACAGGTGGAAAGGGTGGCTATATCCAAACAGGTAGGATCAACGTGGGTGTGAACCCTTATCAGCGACTGCAGGTTTTCCCCATCATATATGGGCTTATAGCATTTGGTGCATGCTCCTTCTGACAGCTGAACCATTAGCGCGGCCACTATCAGCTTCTCCAAGAGTCTGATATGAACCTTTCTGGTCTCGCTCAGTCTTGCCTCTTGGATTCGGTGGCCTTTATGGGGTACCTGTAAGGCTTCACTAGGTCCATTCATACCCACTCCTACTTCTTCAAATTTGGTCTTTGTTAGGTCATGCTCTGTGAGAGAACGGTAGTAATTTTGATTCTTATCCATTATTAACTTTTAACAATAACACTTTAAAACTACTATAAAACTTGAAACACAAAACATAATAGAACTTTTTACAATACACCAGCAACTTGTTCACTGTAAATACTTCTTATCAGTCTTTAGTCTTGTTAACCAGTCCCAACTTTCTTTTTCAAAGTAAATTGGAGTGGGTTCGAGCTCTTGGACACAGTCCACTCAGGTAGATTGGTGGTTGCAACGGTGGGTTCCGCGTCTGGGGTATTATTTGGAGGTGAGAGGGGTCCCTTGACTCGAGTGAAGTGGGTCCAGCCCTTCTCTTGGGTTTTCACAGCTGTATGTGTGGTCAGCAGGACCTGAAAAGGACCCTCAAATTTAGGGGTTAGTGGGGTATTGGTCCATGTTTTTATGAGCACCCAGTCTCCAGGTTTTATCTGATGGAGGTCAGTGTCCAGAGGCGAGGCTTGAGGAAGATGCCCTCTTTTTCTAAGGTCTGCTAACGTGTTGCTAATTGTTCTTATATAATTTTGGGCTTCTGCCTCCCCGTCTAGGTAATCTCCAGCGCTGTAGGGAGTTAACAAGAAGGGGAGTCCAATCAAGCTGGCCCCACTCAATCAAAGCCTACAAGCCCCATAGAAGGGAATAAAGTCCCTTTGGTGCATATGAAGAATGTGTTAGAGAAGACAGTTTGGATCAGTCCTGCCTCAAGCAAAGGCAAACCCATCTGTGGGATTGTTTTTGCTCAAGGACCCAGGTGCACCTGGTAGGTAATGCAGAGGGACAGGGAAGCACGATGTGTACCTCTAGGGGATTCAATTTTTGGATGTGAAACCTAAGTGGTATATAACAAAAGGTTAACCACAATAGTGTAACAAGATGTGCAGGTAAAGCAAGCAAGATAGCAGAGCGAGATAACAAGTGCCATCAAAAGCAAGATAGCAAGTTTTTACGGAACTTGCAAACTGCAAAATTAGCTCAAAAAAAAAGTTAGACTGGAAAACAAGAAGCACAGAGCATGCACTGAAGATAGAGGTAAAAAGTTCAAACATGAGGAAGACTACAGAAGTCTTCATCAAAAGACCAGCAGAAGACTGATCACCACCACAGAAGGAACTGATGCATGTGCAAAAGCAACAAACTGTTGCAAAACCATGACACAGCTATATGCAAATATGAGTATGCTAATGATATGTTGTAATCGTGACATTGTGCAAAAGGACTTTTAAAATGCAACTGAAGGCTAAAGAAGATTGAGTTTTGTGGCAGAGAGATCTCCCTCACTCCCAGCGCAGAATAAACAAATACCTGCTCTGTAGCCATCTGACTATAGAGTTTTATTTTCTTGCCTAGTTTGGGCATCAGTGAGAACAGCCTGTAACATTGAATTGTCTAATATTGATTGCTGAATGACACTACCACTGTGTGTCATAACTCCAATGCACCATGAGGATGGACTGCCCTAGATACTCCAGTTGTGTGCTCCTGATGCAGCTTGCAACCAGCTGACAGCACGCGAGCTCTCCTGTTCTGGAAGACACCTAGGATGGATAAAACTCACAGTCATGGACTAAATGAATTGAATAGATACTACATGAGGGTCGTGGATTGGAGACAGGCACACGACACAATACACACCGAGGGTCATCAGCAAACAGCCCGTTTTATTGTTCAGAGATTCTTTTTATTGGGGATTTGAATTTCCTGGGCTTGGATAGCCAATTGGTTGGGATCTCTGTACCGCCCAGATCTCTGGCCAGTGATGTGTCTGCATCCAGGGCTTGAATGGGGTTGGCTGAGGTCTCTGTTCGACTTCCATTGTTCACCTAGGGACTTTTTTTCTAGAACAAGCCAGCCAGGTTATCCAAATTGGATTTGTTATGACCAGATTTATTTTGTCCTGCTACAGACCAGTTGTGCTGTGATGAATAGATGTCTTGGAGGGACAGCCATTGACTATGGAAATGATACCTGTGTTTGTGTATATTTTTATTTATATGTATATAGCTGTAAGGTTTAGGATCTGGGCATGAATTAGATGGTATAGAATAAGGGGTGGATAATGTCCTAGTTTCAGCCAGGACAATTAATTTTTTGCCAGTAGCCAGGCACAGTGGTGCATGCCTGTTGTCCCAGCTGCCCTGGAGGCTGAGCATGCCAGATTGCTTCAGCCCAGGAGTTGTAGGCTGCAGTGCGTGGTGCTGAGTGGGTGCGGCTAAGACCTGGATGTTATTTGATACTATGTTACCTCATTGCCTGGAGCAGGGGAAAGGGGACTGACTCTCATTCTGGAAAGAAGGGCACCCCTTTCTGGTGGAGCAAGCATGGTGAACAGAGCGGTGCTGATAATGCTGGTCCTGACTGGAGGGAGAGGTTCGGGTGGCGTAGTTGCAGTCAGATCAAGCTCCACACTCCTTTTTGTACAATTTCCTTTTTAATATTTTTGCTGTTACTGTTTGTTTTCTTATCTCATTGCTGTTTCCAGTAAAATGTTCTTATCTCAACCCATGATCTTTGCCTTTTGCTCCTCCAATTCTCCTCCCAGACCACTCACAGGCAGAAGAGGGGGGAGGGGAAGCGAGTGAGCAGCATGTGGTTTTGGAGTCTCAGGTGGTGTCAGAGCCTGGAAGGATGGATGTCTCAAGACATTCTGGGATGCATGTGTATAGGGGAGGGGGCAGGTTCAGTCCTTGCCCTGGAGAGACAGTGAGCTGCGCCATACCTTCCCCACCTAGACCCTCTATCCTACCCTGGCAGAGCTGCCAATTATTGACACACTGGAAGCAGTGCTCCACTCTCCCCTAATGCAGCTCCTGAGTGGCTGAATGATCACAAGTCCTACCTAGGGGAAGGGTTCAGGGAGGCCAAGGGGTATTTAAGGCCTGGCAGGAGGCCAACACATGTCTTGACCCTACTCCCTCTTGGAGTTTCTATCTGGACACCGCTGGAACCCAGGAGTTGGTAGCTATATATGTGCTTTTCTATATATTTTCTGTCTTTCTCTCCTTCTTCTTCTAATTCCCTCTTCTTGGAATATTTTGAGTAACTTAACATCAAACGTATTTAAAGTTTGCTAAGTTGAATGGGCCAAATTAATGGTGTGAGGAGAGTTTTATGTTGATTGAATGTTGTACTAAATCTTTTGCTAAAGTTCCCTGATTTTCTATAGTTTGCCAGTAAACCTTTGTGTTGTTTTGACCTCTGGAGAATATCTGGTCGCTATTTCTCCCATGCATTTAACCCAGAGTACATGAACCACTGTAAAGCCCTTTCAGTGAGTTGATTGGAGCCTTACAGAGAGCGAGCCTTGATGCCATGCCACCACTGATCAGCAGTAGCTGAAATATGTGTGTTATCAACACCTATCTAGCTACAACTACAAAGCACAGCAATATGAAGGCTGATATAGAGAAAGTTAACTCTATCCCAGGCAGACTCAATACAGTCAAGCATGACTTCCCCTCGGTCAATCCATGCTGACTACTCTTGATGACCCTGAAACCTTGGGTTGGAACTAGATGATCTTTAAGGTCCCTTTCAACCCAAACCATTCTATGATTATATGATTCCATAATCAAAGATTATCAAGAGTGGTCTTGCAATGACATCTGCTAGCTCCCTCAGCATTTGTGGGTGCATCCCATCAGGGCCTATGGACTTGTCTACATCCAGTTAGCATTAGTATTCCATGACCTGATCCTGTTCCACCAAGGGTGCATCTGCCTTGCTCCAGCCTTTTCCCCCTGGTCTCAGGGGCCTGGTATTCTTGAAGTCTGGTCTTGCTAGTAAAGACTGAAGGCAAAGTAGGCATTCAGTACCTCAATCTTTCCATATCCTGTATAACCAGGACATGTAACATTAAACAAGCCTTTCTTGTTTTCTTTGACATCCCTGGCCAGATTAGATTCCATTTTGGCTTTAAGTTTCTTTACTTCATCCCTGGAGGATTGGACAATGTCTCTGTATTCCTCTTAGGTTACCTCTCCCTGCTTCCACCCTCAGGTTGTGAGCCTGCTTTTTACCCTCGTTCCTCCTATCAGGATCCTAAACTCCACTATTTCATGGACACTGCAGCTAAGGCTGCTTTCAGCCTCCAAATTCTCAATGAGCCCCTCCTTTTTTGCCACTATGAGGTCCTGCAGAGCATCTCTCTGCCTTGACCCTTCTATCATTTGCGTCAGGGTATTGTCATTGATGCTCTTCAGGAACCTCCTTGATTGCTTCTGCCTTGCTGTGTTGTCCCTTCACTTTTAGGGATCCTGACTGGGAGACCACTGTACATGGAGCAGTTAATTATCCCTATAACAGTTAACCTGAATAGGCCCAGGCCTGTGCTGTGCTGCATGCATAGTGTGGCCATCAGGCCTGCATTTTTCCATAGATTCCTTGGCCAAATGACAAACATAGCCAGCTTGTTTTAACAGAGAAGCCTTCAGTGAGCTCCCACTTGGTAGTGGTAATTGCACTACATGCATGGTTTTCTGTTTACCAAAAAGTGCAGTAAGAAGTTATCATGCAAACATTCTTTTATGAAGAGTTCTTTTCTTGTTAGAAAATTATATAATAACTGGAATGACCAAAAAGGAGGAACCTCTCTCCATGGACAGAATTTGCCCATGTCATAGGAGAAATCCATCCAGAGTCTGTCCAACTCTGCATGGAGTTCCATGTGTTATTTAGATTCCTCTTCTTATTCTGTCTTATTTAAACAATTATTTTATTAAGCCATTTATTGTTGGGACTTTCTTATTGAGACACAGAAAGAACTCCTCACTATCTGTCTTTCTCTCACCCTCCCCCAGTGTAGAACACCAGCAGATATTGGTGTGGCTGAAGTTCCTCATGAGGACCAGGGCCTGCAAATATGAGGCTACTTCTAGTTGTTTGTAGAAGGCCTCATCTACTTGTTCTTACTGATCAGGCAGTCTAAAGCAGACACCCATTACAGTATTGACTGTATTGGTTTGCTTTTTAATCCTTAGCCATTGTGAAATGTGAGGTTGTGTTTCGTGTCAGGTAAAAAAAAAAAGGTGGCCTGTGTAGTTGTTGTGAAATGTGTGAATGAGGCCATGGGACAGTTATAAAAATGAGTTTTAATAAACAAAGGAAAAATCATGGAAAGAGGCTTTTTTGGACAAATATTTTGCATGCTGATAAGTGAATAATGTGAGTTTTAAAGTTTTCACAACATAAGTTTTAAGGTTTTTTTAGGCCTTTAGCATGTAGAATAGAGGAATGCATAAGTATTATTATTTGCTTTGAAACAAAATTATTATAAGCTTTGAGCTGCTTTGTAATAAGAGGTTTTGAACTACAGCTTTAGAATATAAAAAAAGTGGTAATCACCTAAATAAAAGAAGGAAGTGAGCTTATCTTAAGCAAAAAAAAATTGAGGATCCTGGAAAGGAAAACTGGACCCCATCATCACAAATGCATGATCCTGGCAAGGGAAGCCAGACATCACCCTCACTGATTGACGATCCTGAAAAGGAAAACTGGACCTCACCATCACAGATGTAAGGAAGCTAGAAATCACCATCATTGATTTACAGCCCTGGAAAGAGAAGCTGGGCCTCACCATCACTGATGTATGATTGTGGAAAAAGAAACTGGACATCACCATCACTGATTTACAACCTTAGGGTACAGAAATTCGATGTCACCTATAGGAACTGATCACAATGGGGTATAGAAATTGGACTTCACAAATAGAAACTAGGAGTAAACCACAAAAAAAAAAACCTGCTGAGAAGTGCTTTATGAAGATGCTCAATAAATATCAGCAAAAATCAGCATTTGGTGTGCAGCTGGAGGGAAAACCCCCACTGTACCCAGCGCGCTGCTTTGCTCATATTTTATCATTTGAATTAATGAATTAATAAATTGGTTGTTGCTTGATATATTGGCTGAGTCAAGCTCTTGTTCCTTACAGCCATAAATTCTCAGTTGGCTTATCATCCATCCCTAGACAGAACTCCATGCATTCCAGCAGCTCTTTCACATAAAGGATAACTCTCTTACTCCTCATCTCTGCCTCCATCTCTCCGTCTCCCTGTCTCACGTCTGCTCTCCTCAGGCTCTGTCCCCATCTCTCTCGCACGCTCTCTAGGTCTCTGTCTGTCATTGCCTTCCCTGTGTTTCACTTTCTCTTTCTCCGTCTGTTCCCCCCTCTATTCTCCCCCGTTCTGCCTGTCTCTCTCCTGGTCTCAATTCCTCTTTGTCTCCTTGTTGTTGTAATAGATGTAATTATAAATTTGTGCAATTAAAACATAGAAGGAAGTTATAGTAGATGATAGAATGTATATTTTCTATAACCCTGTGAGTATAAAAAGTAACCTTAATTCCCGGACTGGGACGGGCGTTCACCAAATACCAGGACATGCTTTGTATACAATCTAACATCTCAATTTACACCAGAAAGGAGGGTGGCTTGCCAGGATGTAGCTCCTTGAGCTAATCAGTTCTTGGGCACCCGGACCATCAACCCACCATCAACCCACCATCAACCCACCATCAACACATCGACACCCATTTCGAGGGTGGACCCTGCATTTGACGACATCATCATCCCAAAAGAAGATTCCCGGAAAATCCTTTCAGACTCGGCCCAGCACCAGGAAATCTGTTCAGGGTTCATCATCAAGTGAAAGACTGGGTTTGAATTTGAAAAACACAATACCTCTGCTGCCGGGAGGCACAAAATACAGTATAAGAACCCAGACTCAACTACCAGCAAATCGTGGAACAGTGCGAGATAGCAGCCCTGCTGTCAGTCGGCTGTTTCACCCAACATTCGAATGTTGTTCCCTGTGGCTGTCTCAGATAGATTTAAAATGGAAAAATAAAATTTATTCTTTCTATCCGATTGGCTAGTTGATCATTTATAACATTGTCATCTGGAGGGAGGAGGATACGGTGTGCGTAGAGCGACAAGCACAGCTCCCTGTCTTCCGCTTCCGCCATGACTTGCGTCATGGGCAAATGATGGAAGTTGGGGATATAGAACTCCCATTTACCTCCTGAACAGGTTGATAAGACTGCAGGCCATGGTGGTAATTGTCTCAAATCACACCTCGGAAGCCCTAGAATTGCTAGCCAAACAACACTCACAAATGAGAGCCTTTGTGTACCAAAACAGGTGGGCTTTGGACTATTTGTTAGCCGAAGAAGGAGGGGGATCTGTGGAAAGTTCAACGAATCAGAATGCTGTATAGAAATTGATGATTATGGGGAAACCATCAGAGGTTTGGAAGCTGAGATAAAAAAGGTAGCTCATGTACCAGTTCAAAAATGGAACTCCATTCTTCAGGCCTCATGGTGGGATCAGCTGTTTGGGCAAGGGGCTTGGTGGAAGAAAGTTGTGGTTTTTGTTTTGTGTTCTGTGGCAGGAATGATGCTCCTGCCTTGTCTAATCCCTTGTTTAATACGATTGATTCACTCAGTAGTCCAGGGTATGCAGATAGCGGCCATGCCCACTAATCCAGATCTCGCTGGAGGAAAGGCTGGCCAGATCTCTAGGATTATGAAGTTGGAAGAGAAAAGTCAGACTGCTGAAGCTTTGGAAAAATTTGAGGAGAAAATAAAAGAGGAAAATATTTAATTCCAAAAGTACTGTGAAAAAGTACAAGAGGAGTCTGATGGATATGATGAAGATTGGTATTAGAATTTAATTAGTTGGTGAATAGATGAAAAGGGGAAAATATATCATTTAATAAAATGTAGTTGTTAGAAAGGTGGGAATAAAACACAAATTTAATGAGTTAATAAAAGAGGTGGAGCACTGTAATAAATATGTTGGTAAATTCGTGTAATAAAATATGGAAAACATAGTAGATGTAGTAAATGATAGAATGTATTAGAAATGTTATACTTCGTAGCTTTGTAAATACAAAAGTAAGTCCTGGTTCCCGGAATAGAAGAGGCGTTTTCAAATACCAGGACATACTTTGCACACTGTGAAGTGACAGATCAACACCCCGATTTGCACGAGAAAGAAGACCAGCTCACCAGGATGTGGCTCTTTGATGAAATCAGACTCTGTGCACCTGGATCATCATGGACCATGGAAACATCAATAGTCATCTCAAGGGTGGAGCCCGGGTTTGAAGAAATCAGCATCCCAAAAGAAGATTCCAGGAAAATCCTTTCAGACGTGTCCCAGTGCCGGGAAATCTGTTTAGGATTCATCACTGGGTAAAAAGACTGTGTTTGAATGTGAAGACACAATACCCCCGCCGCTAGGCACAAAATACAGTATACGAACTCGGACTCAAACCCCAGAAAATCGTGGAACAGGGCGAGATAGCATCCTTGCTGTCAGTCGTCTGTTTCACCCAACATTCGAATGTTGTTTTCGTGGCTGTCCCAGATGGATTTTTAAAATGGAAAAACAAAATTTGTTCTTTTTATCCGATTGGCTAATAATCATTTATAATACATAATTTACTCCTATTATCAAGATTAAACACATCTTTGCATGCTTAGCATAAAACAACTGCCTTTCCCCAGATTTCTCAAGGACATGCATAAACTTCATTATTACCTAAATAATCAAAAGAGTATTTCAATAGAATATTTAACTGTCTGCCTACTGGAAACTCACAGCCTTAATCTAACACTGATCCTCTGTTGTCCTTCATGTAAATATTGTTGGGATGTCAGCCAAAGCCTAGGGAAGTGAGCTTCATCTTGGTGGATGGGAATTTCTCATGTGAGATACAGTCAGCCTGACTAATGAGACCTACAGCTTGCCAAAACCTACAGCCTCGCTGTCTGTTCCAGCCATTGAACGCTCTCAGAAACCCAGTGGCACCAGCCCAGCAGTCTACAGATCCCAATCAACTATCAGTAGCTTAAGTGTGATTGTGTATGAAGTACGAGCCAAATGTGTTTCCTTTTTCAGTTTTAGGACCTTCAGTATTGTTATTGCACCAGTAATGCTTGCACGGAATTAATCATAGACGTACCCACAAGGCAAAACATTATGAGAAGCTCTTTGCACTTTCTAAAAGTGTGCAGCTCTGAAAAGCTGAGGAAGCTGGAAGGCTTCCCAGCACAATGGGGCATTCCCCATCATCAAGAGAGAGCTAGGGAATTTTACACCTTTTCTTAAAAAAACGAAATGTTGGTTGCTGGCCATCTCTCATCATGACATTGACCTCTTATGCCTCCACCCTGGAGCTCAGCATTATCCCCTCCCTGGTGCTCTATTTTAAGTCTTTTTCAGATGAGCACAGGGGTTTTCCCATGCTGGTGGATCTTTACTCTGAAGTACAGGGATATACCACCACAAGATGTTTGCCTAGGGGGACGGGTGCATCAGAAAATCCCACAGGGATCTGGGACAGCCACAGGGACAGGTCTGCAAAAGCTGCTCTACACTTTCCAGCACCCAAGAGAGCCTGACCCAGCACCATGACTCACAGGGACACTCCTGTTTTCTCTGCATGGCCATGGAGCTACAGAGAGGGCTCAAAGCAGGCTCCAGCTCCACACCAATGAGGGATAATGGCAATGCCAGGGAAATGCCAGGGAAATGCAAGCTGTGGGATACACTGGCCCCAGGGCCAACAGATGATAGAATTGCCAAAGTCTGAGAATCTGATCCATTTAATTAGACAAAATTTTATTCTGGAAATTAAGTTTACTTTCATTAATCCAGAGGGCAGATAAACATGCATGTAAAACTACTATAAGGTCAACAGTTAAATCTAAAACCTCATTATAAGCTTGGGGAAATGACTTTACCTGTGAGTCATGGACAAGTTCAATTCCAGCAATTCAGTTGGGGTCCCATCCTGTCCCACCCCATCCTGTTCTGTTGGCCCCACAACCATGGGAGTGAGATGGAGAATGAGCCCTGGAGTATGTCTGGGGTTGTCAACTGCAGAGCCACAGGGAGATCGCTGAACAACAGGAATGGAAAATAACTGTATTTTCATGACATGCACAAGCACTGCAAGGAAAGCAGTTGGCTCCACAGCTCCAGCCCTCCTGGCCAAGCTGCTGTCAACCCACAGGCACCTGGGCAGTGATTCTGAGTCCTACCTGGGGGGCTGCACACCACACTGGGATCATCTCACACACCCCTTGCTGTGGCTCCAATGCAGAGGTGGGAGGCCCCTGTTCCCCAGGATGGGCTGTTCCAGCTCTGCCCCAGCTTCTGCCAGTGCAGCCTCTGAGGATTTCTGGTTTCCCGAGGCACATTCCTGCAGCACTGCCCCGAGGTCAGGCTGGATTGTGTTGGCTCCTGGACCCAGTTCACAGGGCTGTCAGCAAAACTGCACCACACCATCATTATTCCCAGTGATGGTGTGACAGACAGACAGAGCCCAGCTGGATTTTCAAAACCTAAGCACTTTGCAACACTGACAGGCAGGAAAAAAACAACCAGCAACCCACAACACTCTTAGTCTGAGCAGGTTTTATCTGGAAATACCCAAAGCTAGTCAGTATAAGACCCCACAAAGTCATTCCTCCTGAACCATTTTCCTGACCAAACCTTTTAAGTGTCACTGGGAAATAAAGAGCGATAGGTACCAGCCCCAGCTGGTGTTACCTGATTAGTCTAGTCCCCACCGCATCCTCAACACCGCCCTCCTTTAAAGGGATAAAGCAAGGCTGAAATGACTGATGTAATTGGTGCTTTCAGACAGAGTTAGCACAAGGAGAAGAGTCAAGTTCATTACCCTGGAGTTCAGCACAGAGCTGCAGCCACAGAGAGGACTCAGCCGGTGCTGGGGCTGAGCTGCCGGCCGGGCTTCTGTTCCACAGAGATGCACCATGAGGGAGTGGGTTGAACCCCAATGTGCCCATCTGCAGTGGAATCAGCCTGATTCTCCCCCTGAACACAAGAAGGAGGATGAAGAGGGAAGGCAGGCAGCACAGTTCTGCAGCAATTCTGCTGGAGCCTGTCTACAGGGACCCATTCTGGCTGTCTGAGGCACATGGATGTAATGCTGCCTCTCTGTCACTGCACGCTTGCCTCATTGCTAAAACACACACACATGCAGCATGCATTAGAATTAAAAAAACATTAAACGTTGGAAAGGAAAAACTTTGACAGGATGCGTAATATACTAAGCATAATTAATTAAATTGGATGAGGCACTGGGGGACGAGAGAGTGGATGGAGACTGTTCTTGGAAAAGGGATAGTAATGCACTAATGTTCAGTGTGTGCCATTAATAAAACAGCCTTGGAAGAGGCAAGGATGAGCAACGGGCTTTGAGAGATGGCACCAGCCAGTTGGACACCTCGGATGAGCAGCAAAAGAGGCGATAGCGTGAAATGCGGCCAATTAGAGTCCTAAAAAAATTATAATGAAGGCAGAAAAGGCACAAGACAGATGGAAAAGCAGAAATGGCAGCAGGTTGCTAAATAGCAGTGCCCTACCAGTGATAGCCTCCTCCAGAGCGCTGCTCTCACCCACCCCACCAGGGCACAGACACCAGACCACCTTCACCAACCAGCTCCAGGCTCCTTGGGACTGGCACAGGCAAGAGGGGATCCATCCTGGAAAGCATCTGGCTCTCTGTGGGATTATTCTTCAGCTATTTGCAACTCCAGGTGCAGTTTCTTAGTGTGGGTAGCACCCTGCTGCATCCATCCATCCCCTTGGCAGTGCCTGAGGTGGGTGGGAAGCAGCAACCAAAGATGGAGCCAGGGTGGGAGCATCAAAGGCAGCCCCAGTCAGCATAGCAGGCACAACATGATGAGACAGGCACAGTTCAGCAGGACAAAGTTTTAGCAGGCTTAACAACAGCACCAGCACTGATCATTAGGCAATTACAACTGCTGAAAGTTTGTCCTGGGTTGTAGTATAAGATATGCTCAAAGTATTCTATCACCACCTTCATGAACTGTTGAAACCAATTGTTGAAGCAGTGTTCTTCCAGGTTCCCCCTCCCTCTTCTGTTAAGGTGTCTTCTGTTAAGGTGTCTTCTGTTAAGGTGTCCTCTGTTAAGGTGTCTTTTGTTAATGGGTCTTCTGTTAATGGCCTGCTGCATGACTCATAGATAACTCCCACCGGGAGTTCTCTCTCTTTAATGAGGCATCAAGGACCCCCTGTATGACTCATTATCCCATTGTGAGATGCTCCACCCAGGGGGAGGAGCCAAGCATTCTCACCTGGATATAATCAGGGATTTGGGACAATACAGGGGACCTTACTCACTGGATTCCCAGAAGATCAGAGCTACCAGACCTTTCTACGGGATCACTGCTTCCATCATCCCGCTCAGGTTGTATTCTGACTCTGTCAGTGGGGTTTTTTTGTATTATTGCATTTATTTTATTTTATCCTTTTTTCTTCTTCCTATTAAATTGTATTTCTGACTTGGAGCCTCTCACTCGTTTTGCTTTCAAACCACGACACCAGGTGAGGAGGACACCTTCCACTCTGGAGTAGTGTGCGAGGGTTCGACCTTCTTTACCGGTGAGGCGTGAGTCCAACCTTTCTGCGCAGTCCTGATTGCTGTATCTGTGGTGAGAAGGACGATAAAGGGACCTTCCCAATGTGGTGCCAGAGGGACCTCCCACCAAGTTTTGACCAAAACCTTATCCCCAGGATTTATTCGGTGAATGGTAAACCCCAAGTGGGAGCTCTGAGGGATCAGCCCACTTTTTCGGAGATCCTGTAGGTTCTGGTTAATAGTTATTAAATATGGTTGTATTTGATTGTCCTCTATTCGAGGATGTCCCACAGGCATTCCATGCTGGTATGGCATCCGGTACAGCATCTCGAATGGCGACAGTCCAGTTTCTGAGTGAGGCATGGTCATAATATTTAACAGGGCTAGAGGAAGACATTGTATCCAGGACATTTTTGTCTCTAGCATCAATTTTGCCAGCTGTGCTTGCAAGGTTTGATTCATCCTTTCTACTTGCCCTGAGCTCTGGGGGTGCCATGGAGTATGATATTGCCAGTGGATTCCTAGGGCTTCTGAAATTTGTTTAATAATTTTAGAAGTGAAGTGGGTGCCTTGATCAGAATCTATGTGATTCACCACCCCATATTGCGGGATGATTTCTTCCAATAACACTTTTGCCACCGTTTGAACTGTAGCCCTCGCCCGGGAGAAAGCTTCAACCCAATGTGTTAGTCTATCAACTATTACCAATAAGAATTTATATCTCCCTATTTTTTGTAGGTCAGTAAAATCCACCTGAATTCTTTCAAATGGTCTGTAGGGGACAGGACGTCCCCCTAAGACCGTCTTTTTGAATTTTGCCCGGTTTATCCTTTGGCATGTCATACACCCCTGTACCTCTTGTTTTGCTAGCTCATATATACCTTTACATCCGAAGAACTTTAAAAATTGTTCTGCCAATGCTTGGGACCCCCAGTGAGTCTGCTGATGTAGTCTCCGTAGAATTTTCCTGGCATGTTCCTTTGGTAACAGTTCCCTCCCATCAGGTAATCTCCATTTCCCCTCCTCCAGTCTTCCCCCTATCTTCTCGAATTCCTTGATCCCTTTTTGAGAGGGATTCGGGAGGAATTCCTGGGTTTCCTCTTCCCTGATTTCAGGAGTACTTACTGTGAGGAGTGCCGCCCTCTTTGCCTCCTGGTCTGCTAGGTTATTTCCTCTGGTCTGAAACTGCATACCCACCTGATGCCCTTTCACATGGACAATGGATATTTCTTTCGGTTCTCTAATAGTGTCTAGAATCTGTTTGATTACTTCCCCATGGATCAACCCCCAACCCCGAGTGTTGATCAGGCCTCTCTCCTCCCATATCTTCCCAAAAGTGTGTCACCCCAAATGCATATTTTGAGTCAGTGAATATTGTACCCTTTTTCCCTTTTAGCCTTTTCAGTGCCCTCAGAACTGCATACAGTTCGCAAGCTTGTGCAGACCAGCTAGCATTCAGAGGACCTGATTCTATTATTTTACCTGAGTTTCCATCTATGATAGCATATCCTGATTTTCTCTTACCTTCCACCATTCTTGATGATCCATCCACAAACCATTTTTCCCCATCTTCGAACTCCTCCTCTTCCAAATCTGGCCTTATTTTTGTTTGCAACTCCACTACTTCTGCACAATTATGAAAAGGCTCCTCCAATGCTTTGCCAAACAAAAATTGGGCCGGGTTTTGGGCGGTGGTGGTTCTAAGTTCTAAGTCATGTGAGTGAACTAGGATAGCTTCATACTTCAGAAGCCTGGCATCGGTGAGCCACTTGTCTGCTTTCTGCTGTAGTATGCTCCTTATATTGTATGGGGTGTAAACCACTAGAGGGGCCCCGAAAGTTACTTTCTTTGCCTCCTCCACTAGCACGGCAACAGCAACAATAGCTTGCAAACAAGTAGGCCACCCCCTGCTTACCAGATCCAGAAGTTTTGAAACATATCCTACCGGTTTCTCGGCTCCTGCCCAGACCTGAGTTAGCACACCTTGAGCAGTATGGTTATGAACATCTACAAACAACTGAAACTGTTTCCTCACATCTGGCAGGCTCAGTACGGGGGCTGGCATCAGAGCCTCTTTTAGTTCTTTAAATCCCATCTCATCTTGTTCGGTCCATTTCAATCTGTCTGTGTTAAGTCTTTCATACAAAAATTTTACCTTGTTACTATATTCCTCAATCCATTGTCTACAATATCCCAACAGCCCCAGCAATTGCCTGATTTCCCTTTTGGTCCGGGGAGAGGGTAAGGCTATAATTCCTGCCCCTCTCTCAGGATCCCATTTCTTTTTCCCTTTTGATATCCAATGTCCCAAGTACTTTACCTCTGATTCGGCGAATTGCAATTTAGACTTCGAGACTTTGAGCCCTCTGTCCGCTAGAAAGTTCAACAAAGCAATGGTACATTCCCTCGCATCCTCCTCTTTTTGACCAGCCACTAACAAATCATCAACATACTGTAGCAATTTAGTCCCCTCCACTGGCACAAATTGGCTTAGCAATTGTTCAAGGGCTTGGCCAAATAGGTTCGGCGAGTCGACAAATCCTTGCGGTAAAGAAGTCCATGTAAGTTGCTGCTTCCTATTTGTCTCGGGATCTTCCCACTGAAAAGCAAAGAAGTCCCGGCTTCCTTCAGCCAGGGGGCAAATCCTGCAGGCAGGAGCATGGAAAAGAGAAAAGTCACTGTCAACAGCTTCTGATAGCTCACTGGGTGCCGCGCAGTAACTAAAAGCTAAAGGGCTGTTCATTTACTTGCTGTTTTGAGAGATGAAAGGGAAAGGCCAGGAAATGAGATCTTCAAAAATATTCTCATCACTCAGGGAGTGGTGGAAGGGAAGGTCCTGGAAACACTGATACAGCCAGGACTGCTCAGCGCCTGGGGACATCTGATTCAGAGGAAGGGACTGCATGTGTTTGGAAAGAGAAGGCAGATTTTGGCTGAGGGAGTTCTCTCCTGAATTTAGAGCTTTACTTGCTCACCTCTGCACATTCCTGCACAGCTGCCAGCACCGGCCAAGGGGACAGTTGTGACCTCTTCTCAAGGATGTGCCAAAACCCCGTGCTCCAGGGATCTGCAGAGCTCAATCCATGCAGGACCACGGTGACTCCCTGCTCTGCTCACCTGCAAAGCACGGGATGCTCAGCCCTGTCACTCTGAGCTTCTCAAGCACAGCCCTTCGCTCTGAGTGACTAGGCACGCTTTTCTGAAAAACATGCAAATGTGATTTAAAGACTCCAAGTGATACAGAATATATCACATCCCTTGAGAACCTGTTCCAGGGGGTAATTATTCTAATTCCTAAAATCATGCATCTCATTTGCAGCTGGAATTTTCCAAGGCCAACCTCCATCTCCCAAGGCTCTGCATTGTTCACTGAATTAGGGAGATGCTCAGCAGCAGAGATCTCTTCCCTCAGTCCACTTCTGAACACAGGCTTAGATGACCGATGTCTCCAGCAAGGTTCAGAGCACATCCCCCGAGGATGCCATCTCTCTCAGCTCCTATTTCAAGCCCAGTGGTCTCAGATGAAAGAATCCTGGTGGATTCAAAAGGCTTTGAGTGAGGTCCTAAATCTCCAGACACGTGTTTGGAGGGTGAAGGCCAGTTTGTTCACCTATACCCAGAAGCTCCTGAACAGTGTCCAGAAAGCCAGGGGACATGTCTGCACTAACAAGGCATCTCCTCTCCACCTGCTTGCCATAGCTCAGTGGTCCCTGCAAGGCAAAGTTGCCCAAAGAAGGGCTTGTGTGGATTTTTACAGTGAATTAATTTAACACATCCACCTAGTAACAATGGAGGAAGACTGACAAAGCAGAGGTCAGGCAATGAGGGAATTGCAGGTAGAATTGTTAATTTTAATTACTGTCTTCATTAAGATGAGGTTTCTGGATCCTACAGTGCTAACTAATGGGTCAAAATATTTGGATGAGTGAATATACTTCCGTTAAAGGGTGGAACAGACACAGAATTTTTTTCAGATTTTTACAGGGGATTTTCCACCACATGATGCGGAGAATTCCCAGAACCCAGCAGCCTACCAGATGAGAGCAATCCATAGGTGCAACATAAACATTTTTATGAGGCACAGAAGTGCCCAGAAAAAACACGACAAGGTGGAAGTAAGCAACAAACAAGGTAAAACATGGGTTATACTTGAGCTGTTTATATCTCCTTGGCACTTGAATGAGTTGCAATACAAGCATCAGGGCTACCTGTGCTCCTGGCAGCACTGAAAGGAAACAAAAGTTTGGAACAAGCCAAACACATTCAATTTGCCTGAATAATTTAGGCTGCTGAGTTATCATGTGCTTCATGGCCTGTCATCGAGAAGAGCTGTACTGCACAGGAAAGGTCTCAATCAAATCAATGCATCTGAGGGACCAAAACTCATCAGGGAGTGACTGTAAAAGCAGCTCCTGTCAGAACAGATGCAGGACATGGAAGTCACCTGGTGAGTGCTGTGAGGCACTCAGCATTCCTGGGCTCCAGGGGTGGCTCCCTGGGAGCCTGCCACAACACACAGCAGGACATCTTGAACACACAGCTCCCACTGAAATGTGCTGGTGAGCAGCAGTGTCAGTGGCACAAATAACAAAGGGGCTACAGGAGAGCTGGAAGGGACTTTTGAAAAGGGTGTGGAGTGATAGGGCAAGGAGGAATAGCTTTAGACTCCCAGGTTGGATAAGACATTAGGAATTAATTCTTTACTGTGAGGGTGGCGAGACCCTGGCACAGGTTGCCCTGAGAAGCTGAGGGTGCCTCACTCCTGGAAGTGTCCAAGGCCAGGCTGGATGGGGCTCTGAGAAACATGGGATAGTCGAAGGTGCCCCTGCCCATTGTAGGGGAGTTGGAAGTAGATGATCCATAAGGTGCCTTCCAACCCAAACCATTCTGTGATGATGATGATGATGATGATGATGATGATGATGATGATGATGATG
>JANPWX010002317.1:0-33306 GCA_024734555.1 Trochalopteron elliotii
GGAGATGCATAAGCACGAGTACGCCAGCAAACATACAGAAATGAGACGAAAAAAAAAAACCCGTTTCAGGAAATCCTTTCGACATTTACCAGCAATTAGCAGTCCCCTGGATGGCACTGTTGTGCCTAGAATTCTGCTTTGAAGTCTGAATATTTAAACCTACATGACTGTTGTCAGCTGTCCCTGTAATACATTTTATCTCCAGGACCTAGCATTTGGATCGTGTTATATTTTAATGTTTGATTTCTAGCTGGTGCTTATGCATCTCCTGTGAGTGAACTGCAGCAAAATCACCCTTGGCTGCAATTTATCAAGCCTTACATGCAAGTGATGTTAGGCCAAGCTAGTCCTTTCAAAGTATTACTTTTGAGTTCCATTTAGGATGTTTCTGAAGGTGGTGCTGGATGTTCAGTAGCAGTCTAGGGTTCATCTGGATCAATAAAGAGCCAACTGAAAATACTTTGAACTTATCCCTTCATCTTGTAGTAAAGGAATTTTGTTCCAACAGGAGGTGAATTTTATTTAAAACATAGGTTTGCTGAGAGTGCTTTAAGTCTCACTGCAGATGGGAGGTGTTTACCACAGTTGCTGCTTCATAAAAATTCTGACTTGGACAATTATATCCGGTTTAGTGAGACCAAGCCAACCATCATAGAACGAACTTTTCTTTGTAGTACCACCAAAGTCAGGCAGCTATAGTGATCTACGCGAGAAGGAGGTGATTTTGACTATCTCTGAGTATAGACTGGTATTGGATGTGATACACACAATGCCATCAATATATGTTTCAGAATTACTGGATATAATCTCACATCTACATTGTATTTGTTAGCAATGAGTGTAAAATTGGATGCAAAAAAAAAATCCAGAAGGAAAGGTGTTCCAAGGGAAATAAAGAGCTCCTTCCTTTTGTCTTGATATTTAATGCAAAACTAATCCCTACATATGCCAGTCTTAAGTTCCATTGTGCATCTTAGCAAAGAGAAAGACAAAAGCAGGAGCAGGGAGCCAGCTGCAGTTCTTTGACTCCAACCAGTGCCAGCCTGGCCTCACAACAGTTGCTCCATCTGTGTAGCCTACTGGGTCATAACTTCAATTTTCCTTTCCATTTCCTCTGAACACTGAAATAACTTGCTTTGAAAGTTTCTTGCAGGCCTCGATGACATACTTCTGGCCCTTCTTCATCCAACAATTGTGTTTTCTTCTCACTTAGTTAGTCATTGCTGAAAATAAGTGGTTTATTTCTTTCTCCCTTTTTAATCCTCAGTGGCCTTCCAGAGTTAAGAATCTTTGTGCCTCATAGCTTCCTTGTTGGCCCTTTGTCATACTATTTTTTGACTTATATTCATTCTAAGTCAAGATTTTCTTGTCAGCTTGTCACAGTCAGGATGCTTTGAGGCATTGCCCCATATAACACTTTTGTACTTTGATGCTTTGTTCTGACATTTCTTCCTGTCATGTCAGTATTTCACTCCAATATTTTGTCATGTATTCTCAGCGTTGGAATGCATTTTTCTGAACTATTTTCTCTCCTTTGAGAACAATGTCTGTGTGTGCATGTTGCAGGGCAGCATATGGGCTACAAGATGGTTGAAGGGCCTGGAGAGGGAAGTCATATGGGAAGCAGTTGAGGTCACTTGGTCTGTTCACCCTGGGGAAAAGGAGACTGAAGGGAGACCTCATTGCAGTTACAGCTACCCTGTGAGGGGAAGGGAAGGGGCAGGCACTGATCTCTTCTCTGTGGTGACCAGTGGCAGGACATTAGGGAATGGCCTGAGGTTGTGTCAGGGAAGGTTTAGATTGGACATTAGAAAAGGGTTTTACACCCAGAGAGTGTCTGAACAGGGTCCCCAGGGAAGTGTGGTCACAACACCAAGGGTGACAGAGATCAAGAAGTGTTTGGACAGTGCTCTGAGGCATGTGGTGTGATTCCTGGGGTGTCCTATGCAAGGCCAGGAGTTGGGTTTGAGTGATCCTGATGGGTCCCTTCCAACTCAGGGTATTCTACAATTCTATGCATCTGTTTATAGGATGTAAGATGTTACAGAACAATACAGGAGAGTTGAAATGGAAAACTATTTGAAGAAAGAGGGAGTTATGGCTGGATTCTCTTTCTCTCCCTTTATCTTGGCACTCTCCTGGTTCATGTGATGTGGTAGCAGCTGTGTAGACCATCTTGTAGCTACAACTGGCCTTGATCCCAGAGGCCATGCATAAAAGTTTTATTTTTGAAATACTTACTGAAATATGTGATTATTGCAGACTTGCATTTGTATGCCCAGTACAGATGTAATGAAACATATATGAAGTTTGTTTTGTGTTGAAAATGATAAGTAAATTTTAGAAATTTCAATTAATTTTTCATGTTTTGTGAATCAAATTTAAACTTTAAGAAGTTTCATAGAAATAAGTGCCAGTAGTGTTAACCAGACACTGAGGACAACAAAACCAGAAGGTTTTGTGCAACTTGTTGTTTCATGCAGGTAGTGCTTTGACTTTTGCCAGAGGAATTTCTTTTTGCTGATACTTAGACATCTCTCCTGGGCTTGATCCCTTTCTTTTTGTTATGTCAATTTGAAGATGTGGACACTCTAAAATGAGTTACCCTAATTTCCCTAGTTCCCCTAATTTCAACCAATCCCTTTCCACTTACAAGGAACAAATATTAATAGATGTAAGTTAAAAATAGTGATTTACTAACATGCAAAATAGCAACAGGTAAAAACAAAACCCCCAAACAACCAGTGATTATTTACTTAGTAATCACTTAATACAAAATTGCTAAATCTTAGGAACCCCATGGGAACAAGGAGACTCCCAAAATGGCAGAGAGTGCCTTCTCCCAAGATGGTGGCCCCTGCTGCCGATCTCATGTAAGGAGACAAAAGGAAAAAGGCCTCAGCCTCTTCCCCAAGATAAGAATTCTTATTTACATAGGAAAATTATTGAAAAAGATATACAGTAAAAAATTCCTTCATCCTCTATGAACATTTTCCATGAAATGAGTTCTTTTGACTTCTAAGATAGAATAGAAAAAATTCCTCTTATTATTGCAGACGTTTTCCTTATTACTTTCATCACTTTTGAGTCTTCATACACACTTACATGTGTTATCGTCCTTATGTACACATTTGAACACACACGTTGGTGAAACTCATTATATTTACATCGTAAGTGATCGTATCCCTCTGTTACTAAGAAAGAAGAATTAACATTGAGATTCCTTCCTACTTAGAATCCATTCAACATTCACCAACACTTTGAGAATTTAATTTTTTTTAAAAAAATCTGAATTTAATGATTATTTAACGTATACGAAAACAGAGCTTAGGAAGAAGATTTTGTGGTGAACTTCAACCTGGGATATTAAGTTTAAATGTGAAAAGCACATTGTTTTCTTCTGCAATCCATCATAAATGCATCACTTAATAATTCCTATATCCTACGTTTTTCTTTTTTTAAGAAGCAGTTCCAGTAGTTCAGCTGACTATTTCAGCTTGTTGTGTGAGGCCAAAATTTTCTCTTATTGCACACAGGTAAAGTGTTAAGTAAAAAATGGGATCCTAATTTCTGCTAGATTGCTTAAGTATTATTATAAATTTAAAAAAAAATCCCATGACAGTGTCATGGGTAACTCAAAACATTCTGTATTCAAAAATTGTTACAACCTGGGCAATGAATTTGGAGTAGAAAAAAAACACCTCTATGTTTCAGTCCAGAGAAGACTGTTGAATTTGTGATAGCAGAAAAGACTACTGAAAGGAAAGATTCAGGAGAGAAAAAGGCAAAAGACCAAGCTCTCTCTGATCCTTTGCAGGACGAACACTTGAAAATAAACTGCAGAAGCACTCTGAAGAGATTCCATGAACAAATGATAGACAGTGGGTTTTTGTCATGGTGCTCAAACAACAGGTGTGCTGGGAAAGATGAGAATGAAGTAGGTCTGATTCATTCACAGAGAAACTGTTGGAATTCATAGTAAGAGATGCACAGGGAGTGCACATTTGTGGTGTCTACAGTTAGAGCTTTAGGATGAGTTCTCGTACCAAGTCCCTGAAAAGGAATTTCGAAGTGGGTGATGGAGCTTAGAAATGGATGTGGAAGGGGTCTATAGAATGGTACTGAAGTGATTGATGGGATTAATGGGACTGTCTGCTGCCTGTATTGCAAAGAAAAGCTGCAGAGAATGAGTGGGCAAGAAAAGGATAAATTGTAGTATGAAATTTTAGTAAGTGGTATCAGGAATAGCATGGAGTCATTACTACAAATGGAGAGGTGTGAACACACAAGTAGAGGAGAAACTTCTTGGCTAAAATGGAAGAGAACTTCTCATCCATAGAATAATTTTAGTTACTTATGTGAAAATATGAAACAAAGCGTTGTTTAATTTTACTCTGACAATTCAGAAATTATTTTGTTGCAGAATTTAGATTTGGTAAGCATAAATTTTCTGTATAGAAAATTCTGAAGGCCAGAGTTTGTCACACCCAGTGTTAGGCTTTTAAACAGAATGTTTTATCAGGCAGAGTCAAATCAGGATTGTTACTTCCATTTCCTTCAGAGGGAGAGATGGGGTACTTCCAGAAAGCACTTAAGGCTTATCTAAGATCTTGTTGCTGAGGCTAACAGAAGTCTAGGGTGACTAGATCTTAACCTAGGTGCCTCAATTAAAAATCAGTTAGGTAGGATGAATCTTGGCATGAGTGTGATGAAAAACTCATTGTAGTTGTGATGAAAAGCTCATGAATACGAAGAGAGAAACTGGTAGTTACAGTCTATCAAGTCTGAAGTCAACAGATTTGATTTACTCCAGATACAACAAGGTGATTCTTGAGTGCTCCCTGAAGTGATTAAAAGCCTTTAAGTCAGTGTCATGTTTCATCAGGTTCATGTACAAAAGCAGCTGGGGAATTGGAGTTTCAGGGTGCATTCTAGTGGGCATTTGACTGATCAAGATTGCTCTGTATTTTCTTTTCCTTTTGGAACTGATCTAGGAGTAAAGTCTGAAGCTGAGAAAAATTCAGGTAGGATTCCTCTCTCAGGAGTCCAGTCCAAGGAACTCATCAAACTCCACAGATCAGGAGATCTGTGAAGCTTCCTCACTTCTAAAATGAAGCTTTAGTTTGGTAAATCAAATTATTAAAGTACAAAGAGTACTACTTTGGAAATCGCATATTTACACAATACTGTTATGTGGTGATTAATAAGAATTATGGTTCAGTGTTGATACTAATAGTTTTGATATATGAGAAAGATAAAAGACATACAAGAACAAATTTTAACAATGTGCATTTTCTGAATTTCTTTCAGGCTACTAGTTATTTTTAGCAGAATGTGCAAAGGATTGTGGCATTTTAACTTGACTTTTTTTAAAGGCATTGTTTCCTCATATCCTATTCTTAAAGTAAACTAAGTTTTTTTCTAGAAAACAATTCATGTTTTGTCTTCATGAAAATCAGCAAAATGTAAATAGAAGTTTGGAATGCACTGTAAGTTTTCTTAAAGTAATTAGTTATGTGCAGTAATTCTTGGAACACTCAAATTTTCTGTCACCGGTCTTCTGACTTTAAAGAAACAGCTGCTGTCACTTCAGTTAGAAGCATAATCACAGAACTAATGGAAGTTCTAAAAAGTTTGTGTAGCCAATGTCCTGGTTTAGGGCAAATTTGGGAGGAACCCTCCGAATGGTGTTCCTCTGGAAAGCAAGTCCAAACAGCCCCTCCCCACAGCCGGTCCGGGAAGAGAACTCCCTCAGAGAAAAGTGGAAAAAACTATTTATTTAACAAACAAAATGCCCACAAGTATAAAGAATGAATAATAATAATAATAATATGAAACAATGAAACCTCTCGCCGAAGAGAGATGGCAAAACTGAGAGTCTGTGCCAGGAGTTTATCAGTCCCAATCCCTTCAGTGCTGGAAAATGCCGAGTCCAGGCCTGGTGGGCCATGGGCGCAAGATCCCGGTGCTTATCTGGGTTTTTTCAGTCCAGAGCAGATTTAAACAGTCCCAAGAAAAAAAGGAAAAACAGTCCAGGAAAGCTTCTTTGCCTCAGCTATCTAGACTAACAAAAAGGGAAGGAAAAAAACCTCTCCCTGGCTGCTGTCCGTGCATCCGACAAAAGAAGAAAAAAAAACCACATAGTCCCAAGGACGAGAGAAGATCCTGAGGAGTAAACACTGTTTTTCAAAACAAACTGCGCGCTTTTTCTTTCCCTGCTCACTCTCTGAACCAGTCTTAAAGGTACAGAACACAGAACAGATGATGTGGGGATACAGGTATCATAGTCACCCTAGGACAGCCAAGAACATGAATAAATGTTGCAATATTAGGTGCATATTGCATATTAGGATCTCATATGTATTTCAAAATCTGCCGTTATATATCTTCACCTGACCATCTGTTACATCTTTGAATAGGAATGTACAATACTGGCCAATTTCAGGATACATATAATAGATTGTAGCAACTTGAGAACAGAAAGTTCTACTTTCAAGTATATGAGTCGAATCAATGGATACTCATCTGTAATATCAAGTTTTCAAGGATAATGGCATAATTTCTTTTATCAAAATGAGCAAAAAGTTTAAACAGTTTTCAATAATTTCTCTTCAATATGTGGTTTATGAAACAGGCTGATTTTTGTTTTATACAGTTTATAGGAACAAAAAAGCTGGGAGACTATGCTTTAAAGTTAGACTATGTTTTTTTGGTTCTTTTTTTTTTGTGTGTGTGCTCCTGGCTTAGAACTAGTTTACAATTAGTCTTAGAAAGCTAATGTTAATACATAAACATAATTTTATGATGCAAATTTAAGAGTAAGAGTCTGTGGTGAAAATTCTGACTAATGAATCTGTAGCTCCAAGACCATTAACAGAATTGCATTTCAAAGTTTTCCAAGGTAGAGTTAAAAAATATAGATGAAAAATTAATAAGTCTTTTTAATTTACAAGATTGTTGAACTAGCACAAGCAGTAAAAAGTGCTTCATTTAAAAGCACTCTGTGTCATTGCAAGAGAGTACATTATGCGATATACCCAGAGTTTTTGTAACGTGATTGATCCTTTGGCAAAGATTAAACATACTGAGCTTTCAAGCAACGAAATGATGAGGAAAATCTGATGTCTTTCCAATGTCAAAGCTGTTGTTGAATGTTTGCTGTGAAACCACTAAAACCAAGATAATTTTCTGAATTCTAAAAACTTGGGGCTGTCACAGGAGAAAACAACTCAGCAGGATAACACCTTGGTGTCCTGGTGGACGCTAGCTGACCATGAGCTGATGCGCCCTTATAGCAAAGAAGCCAGAGGTCTTCTGGGTTACATTAGGAATTACATTGCCTGCCAGTAGGTTGAGGGCAGTGTGTCTTCCCCTCTATCATGTGTGAGACACATCTGAAGTTGTCAATCCAGCTCTAGGCTTCGCAGTGCAAGAAGGACATGGACATCCTGGGTCAAGTCAAGAGGAGGATGACTACAGGACTGTATCATCAAGGAGCATGCAAGAGAGCTGGCACTGTTCAGCCTTGAGAAAGCTCAGGGGGATCTTACCAATGAATATATCTATGTGATGAATGTCATGGTGTGACAAGAGGCAGTGGGTGCAAACTGATAATAATGTCAAAACCCAGTGTATAAGTTTTTGGTGTTTATTATTCTATATTGAAACCGGTAAATGATGGGAAGAAGAGCATGCTGTTCCTAACGGATCAGTGTTTATATTTCAGCTCTTTGGGGTTTTTGAGCAAGTTTGTCATATCTTGAGGGAACACATCAGTGGTAGAATCTTGTATTTTGGTCAGAAGAATACTGCTAGAGAGATGAAAAGATGTTAGCCAACAGACTTGAATGATTTGAACAGAGGAGCATTCCTTCATTTGTTTGGGTTTTTTTTTTTCTGATGTGATTTTGTAGGAAGGTAGACTTCTTTTTTGTAGCAAGCAAGTAATTTGCTAGAACATATAAGACTCCAGGATGTTGTTACTGCATAAATATATTAGGCACCTGTCATGGTTTTCTTCACAGTCTCTAAATTAGGCCTGGCTTCTTAGTCCATTGAAGACTATTCTGAATAGAGATTTCACCACATAGATTGTCAGGGACTTCCCAGTTTTTCTTCCTGTCTCTTTTTCAAATTGCCTGAATTATATACAACATATACATGTTCTTGTTTCTAACTTGGTCTAACTTCCATTTCTGTAATAAAAGCCTGTCCTAGATGCCATAAGCTGTGAAACAATAGGAAAGTAATTATGTCTGTTGGCTTGGATTTTTTAAATTTTTCTTGGATTTCATTGATGTTTCTAGTAAGCACTCCAGCAATTTTATTAACATCTGTATTTTACTTTATTATAACTGTGGGAAGAATATTCTAATTTCTTCTTTGCTTTTTTTCTTGATTTTTTTCGCATTAGGGGATTTGTTAAGCTTTCTAATGAAACATTAGTAGTTTTTTTTCACTGCTTTGATATTGGTGTGTGTGTACGTGCACATGTGTTGTGGATCTGTGAATTTGATACTGCACGAGAGAATAAACAGAAAAGACTTTTGCACTACTGAGACAAATGTAGAGGAATTCATTCTCAAGGCCTTTGTAGGACTACTGCAGAAGCCTCTACATGGCTTAGCGCAGACACAGCTCTTCAGAGTTTGCTCCTTTTGAAGCAAATAGAGTAGGAGCGGAGCTGAGTGAATAACCTGGCTTTTCTGTTGCATCCATTGCAATAGAAAACTCTCAATGGTGTTGACAGCAGTGTCAGGCGATCTTTCAGTCACAGTATTTTTGGGGTTTATTAGTTTTTCATAGGGATGACTGGCTTGATATTGTGAGTAAATTTGCATGTGAGTTCTGAAAATGGTCACCAGAAATAAATATCCGTAAGTGGGATGCAGTTGGGGTGATTACCACTCTGAATGAATAGCGATTATTTTAGGAAGAAATGCATGTATAGAGGGAACTTTTCAAGTTCTCTGACATTGAATGTACAAAATCTCTACAACCCTTAATAACATCTTGATCAATACCTGGTTGTAATTCTTCCATTCGTAGCATCATGCCTGGAAAGTAACAAGTGTATTCATGATGTTTCAATCAGAAAGAAGCATGTTTAAAGTACAATTTTCAAGTGAATATATGAGTAAGAAATTCTGTGAAGTTATTTTTGTCATCTGATTTCTTGATGTCCAATGATGAATACCCACCTCTGGAAAAATTTCATAGAGAAAGACTGTCTCTCTCATAAAATACATGTTAAGAAGGTCTTTTAAGACTGCTCAGGCTTGGTTTGCTAAAAGTTCTTTCTCAAATTTCTATTAAGCAAGGAAATATATTTGGTTTATGCTTTTCACTTTGTGGCCTATATACTGCATTAGCAACATTTTAGGCTCTAAAAGGATCCAAGGGAAAGGTTATGTCACTCCTTCTGATTTCTCATTCATTTTGTTGATAGGTAAAAAACCTGACATTTGTGCAGTGCAATAGTTTTGGAAGGCAGATAGAAAGTTGATAGCTCAGCTTCCATATGAATTCTCTGCATAACTTCTGGAGGTTAATTAATGGTAATGGATTCTGATTGTACTCCTCACCCTGACATGGGAGCTCCTTGGGAAAGAAGCGAGGTCACGATAGTCGTTAGCCACTGAATTCTTTTCTGCATTTGGTGGCAGCAGGCTATTAGGATGCTTAAATTTATGTGAAGGTCAAGAAAGACAATTTCAGGGCTGCTGGATGTTCGAAACTGGTAAAAATTCCTTGCTGAGCATAGCTCAACTGGGAACCAGAAAATCCAGGCTGAAATCATATTGGAAATCTGCAGTGCAAAAGCACCTTTGTGCGGAAGCACCATTCACACATAAAAAGTTTGGCTTCAGCTCATGTAAATAATTCATCCATTTAGCCATATCTTTTTATATAAGTTAAATTCAATTATCTCATTAAAGCTCAAAAATAAAGATTACTCTAACGTCAAACTGAGAGATTTGGGATGGACACAGGGTTAGTCTTGTTACAATGATTTGGCTGATGGGGATTTTTTTCTGCTACCACAAGGAGATACTTTCAGAGATGATGAGCTCTTTTATGATACCTTTAAAATGAAAAATTGGTGAAAATGACCAGAAGCCAACTTCTACACTGCTTTTTGAATGTTTATATAGTCATTAAAGTAATACATGTGTATCCACAAGCAACAAGAGGAATGAGGACATTCACCTTGCACACATAGCCTAAAAACCACTCTCTGAATAATTTATTTTTGTTCCCTGGTGTCAAACCAGAAACATGAATGAAAAGTTCAAAATTACCTGGTTGTAAATTTAAAGTAATGGTTATTTGCACCAATTTTCCACTTATCATTTGAACCATCTTTCCTGTTGTGTAGAACAACGCTTGGGAGAACATCTAGAAATGAAAATTTTTCTTGCTACACTTTTCTTTGTATTATTGTCTGACAGTTTGTGGAAAAGTTGATATATTATGACTTTGTTCAAAAAAGTTTCTCTACAGTCTTTGTTTAGCTGTATTGGTTTTGTAACAGATCTCTGAATGGGTAAAAATCCCCATTTCTTCCATGTGTGATGCTTTGGATGATTCTGTTATTGATTCATAAGATGTGTGCTCCACCTGAGAACTCTGATTTGGCTTGTGTATGGTGGATTATACTTATAGTATAATTTTTACGGGACAAATTCTCATTTTCTGATTTTCTAAAAATTTAGATATTTTCAGCAAGTTTCTGCATCCTGAATATTAGAGAAAGACTTTGTGTTCTTGATACACAAAAGGTTCCACCTGACATGCATAGTTAATGTTAATGACATTAATATTACAGTCATTTGTATATTTTCCTCAACTCTGTTATAGCAACCTAATTTTAAATTTGCCCATGCATTAGGAGTTGTGGTTTCTCCTGGTTGGTTCTCATAGATCTTGTGTATGAACTTCTAAGATCTTCTATGAATTGCTTTGCCTTCTGAAATTATAGAGATTTGGTGCAAGTAAAGTGAGGTCAAGAGTTCAGGTTTTGGTATTATATACTGAAATAGCCATTCTGGTGTCTATGGTAAAGGATAAACTAGAAATAGATCCAACTGCTGGGTTTTGAGTAAATGATACAATCTCTTCTCTCTTCATTTCTGAATTTCAGTTTCTATTCCTCTAGTTTACTTCTCTGAAATAAATAAGTTTAATGGGGTTTGGGTTTTTTGATAACTCTGGGTTGGCTACTGCTGGGCTTCTTAATAAATGCTTTAATAAAATTTGTTAAGCCCCACAGCAAATCTTTTAGACCCTCTATAGCTAAACGTCTTTCATTATTATGTTTGTCAGTTCAATGGCAGGAAGTGTTGTGTACATTTTGAACATGTACAGTGAACTGAGTAATGACAGTACTGGCAGAAGATGTCAGTACTTCTCCTGATAGTCTGAAGGATGAAAAAATGCACAAATCTTGAAAACATTCATCTATCTGCCTTGCAAGGAGCCTATATGAAGTTCAGGATAATGAATGTAAGTGAAAAAATCTTAGTTTGTTGTTGGCTATTTTAACTAGGAGGTCCCAAACCCACTAACATTTATTTACATGGATGTTCAGATGCATTTTGTAGCATACTTTTAGGTTAATCAAATGGATTTTCATTCTGCTTAAGCCATGAGAGAGAAAATAGTTTATAGAAATTTTAATGTAATACTGACCAAATTCTATCTGTTTTATGAATACAAGTCCATGCAAGTGCTTGCTAAATTATAGTCAGCAGGTTTTAGGTAATTTGTCTGATGTGTGTAATTCCACATAATAGTCTGTGAATATAGTTAGACACATAAAACAGGTGGTGGGATGCACCACATGTATTGGAACAGGAGGTGTTTTCTTTCTCTAAGAAAGAGTGAAAATGCAAAGCTCATGTTTGTAACTTTATGTCATGCAACTACTAATTAAGGTGGATATGAAAGAAGTTCAGCTTTTAATATCACTGAGCAATGCCTTCAGACATCACTCAAAGTCAGATCTGATCATGTAATTTCAACTATTTTTACAAATTTTGCTCACTAATAAATAAACAGCCAGTCTTCTACCATCATAACCTAGAGGCACTCTTGGGAAGATGTTCACTGATTGAAGTAAAGTTTCAAGTGTTTATAAGCATGTGTCCTGTCTTTTGTTCTATTAATACCAATATTCTTTGTAAGAAAGAAAAATAAGACTACAGTTGGAGTTGTTAAAGGATTTTCACTGCTAAAAGGGATAACTTTCTAAAAGTTCACACTATTTTTTCTGAAAGTTCACACTGTTTTATGGAATATTTTTTGTCTGCTTGACAGCAAAGGCAATGTGCAGAAATGATCATGTTGAGAGAGAGACCTTTTTCATGATTACAAAACTCTTAGCACATATGTATCATTAGCTGATATTTCTGCCCTGGAGTTTTTTCTCTTAACTCTCTTTAATATCTGAGACCAGGTAAGTAACTTAAAAATCTATTAATAATTTTTTGAAATTTAAATTCAATACGAAGATTCTTGCAATTACGGGAAGCTATGAGAAAGTGGCCAGGATACTTTTCTTAGGTTAGAAAGAAGTACTCTCTAATATTACAAGCTTATAACATCTATGCTTCCAAAATTTAAAGTCTGGATTATTTAGAATAAATAATCTGTAAAATATGCACAGGTATAAAATGCATATATGCTTACAGTGTAATGCTTAGATATGATCTTGACTTTAAGGATGTATTTCAAAGTTTTTATTAACAGCAAGGGACTTAGTGGTAAAACAGCTTTGGAGCTTTGTGTGTTGGTAGAAATCAGTTTTGTAAATACATCCTTAAATACTATGCTTTCCTTTTATTTAAGGAATGCGTCAATGTTTGCTTAAAGGTTACTTTATTTTTCACCTTCTTATAAGTAAAAATAAATTGTGGTTCAGAATATGATTTTTCAAAATATGTAAAATGAATCCTTCTATCTACATCCACTGTTACTCAATTTTAGATGAGAAGATCAGCTCATGTCTGTAATCTCTAATTCTCAGCAGAACAGGAAATGTGAGGAGCAAAGTTGTACTGACAGCAATATGATTGTTGATTCATTCCAAATTGCTTGATACCAGGGTTATTGCATGAGCTTTCTCTAGGAGGGCTGTCATTACTAACAGTTGTTGCCAGGATGGTTTGTGGCAGTGGCTGAAAGCAAAATTGCAGCATCAGTTTTCTCCAGCTGAAGTTAGAGGCTGGTGTTCTTCAAAGACCTCTTCAGTACTGCATGAAAGGTGGCTAAACTCCTGATTACAATATTTGAAGTAGTGGGATACAGACTTTAATACAGCTCAGCCAATATAAGAAATATATGAATGTGTATATGAAGCAGTCAGATATATAATCAGATGCAGCTCAGCCAAGGTGAGAAATATGTTTCTTCAGTTGTTCCTTTTCACCTTTTTATAAGGAACACCACCAAGCAGTTATGAGAGGTGGTAATCTCTTCAGGAAAATACAACTGGGCAGAATGTCCTTGAAAACACCTTAGCATAACAACTGCCCACAGCCACTTGGGTGCAACTTACGATATAAACTTCTTGCAAGGGAAGAAGATGAAGGAGCAACAATTCCATAAGGCATGCTCTCTTCTCAAACTCATATATCATATGGAGCGGGAAGTATATATTATGGTGTGATAGAAAATTGGTGTTGCCATACATGCTCCTAACTGGAGATGTTTCTGTGTACATCTGTACATAGAAGTGGTATATGAATGTCCTTACTAAGGTCAGTCTGCATTACAACTTTTTTTCAGTCTTCACGATCATAAGTGAATTTATATTATGATATTATACTTACTGTACAGGTAGTAACTCTATGATAATCACAAAAAGTTCCTCTGGAGCTGCTGGAGAGGTAACATTTCATTGCTAATTCTCATTTCAATAATGTTTTTTCCTTTGAATTTAATTTCAGAATAATTTGTTGTCTAATAACTTTAAAAATCATACTACCAAGTTCTGTATTGCTAGGTTAGAATTCAGTTATGTAAATCATAAATTAATTAGTTAATAAATAGTTTTTAAATATTAAATGCTGATTTCAGATACCTTTAACTTAGTGAGGTTACTTTGACAAGCTAAGGTGTCATTAGTTTCCATCACTGTACTGATAGATGCATTGTTATTATATATTCTTATTATATTCCTAATTTCTATATATATTCCTGTATCCCTCGACTATTCAGGGCACTGAAGCAAATGGCTGTTTGGGCATTGAGTACTGTTTCAATACTTGTTCCAAACATCTGTTTCTCATTTGAACTTTCTGTACTCCTTTATTTTCCTTCCCTGTCTGGGCCTCACTGTGAAACAGAGCTGCCAAAAGGAAAAAGAAAGGAAAAAACCAAGTTTCTGGTCCCTTGAAACTCTGGTCAGGCAGCAGTGTTCTGCAATATTTTCTTTTTAGACCACCAGACGTGAGAACATGTGCTCTCCCTTACTCCACATTTTTTCTTGCAGGAAAACCTCTAGCCAACTTTATGACAGAAGAAAAGAAGCAAGAAAGGCTGATACATGATTCCAGGTTCCAGAAGATGTTTTAGACATTGTGGTCTGCAAATAGATCTACCAATCTATTGATCTGGACTAAGTCATCTTTCAAATGAAAATAATTTACCAAGACTCAGTGGGCAGCAATCCTTTTGAGAGTGTTTACCTTGAAGAGCCAAGGTATTCCAAAGACTTGTGTCATAAATGCATTTTAGGGTTGCTTAAAGAATTACTGCCAAAGGTATTGGCAAAAGCAGGGTTGGTGTAAAAGCAAAAGCAATACAAACTTCTTTGCTCAGGTTCACCCTCCTACGTACTAGATGGTTAAACCACATAGAGAAAAAGCAAACAAAAATCTAAACCCATTCAATCTGAAAACAAAATCAACCCAAAATAGCCTGTGAGAAGGCTTGGGGGCTGAGAGTGGGGGAAGGGGAGGTAAAGAAATGGTTGGAAAGCATAAGGATCAAAAGGAAAAAGGAATAAAGAAGGCCCTCTTGTTGACTCACAGGATTCAGAGTAGACCCCCTTGCTAAATGGAGCCTAGGAAATTTTTGGTCTAAGGTTTAAACCTAAACTTAACAACAGTTAGTCTATAGCTTAAGTTAAACAATTGAACAAGTCATACAAAATTTATGATAGCACAACAGTAACTCACAGGCCTAACTTACTTGCAAACCTGAAATACTTAAGAATCCAGGAGAGCAACATTCCCAGTACATTTGCTATGCCAAATTCACATTAGCATGCACACAGGTGTCAAGGAGTACATGTAAGGTATATACCTTTGAAAAAATTCCCTTTCATTTCAGTGAAGTACTTACATCAGATGCCTTTGCATCTTCTCAGGGGGCAGAGGGCTGAGTCTGGAGGAGGAGGCATGTCACCGTCACTGATGTTCGACGATCCTCCGAGTACAGCAAACTTGAGAGCTTGTGAGCTCTGAGAGGCCCTGCTCAGAAGGAAGAGCTGGCCAGACTTGCTGCAGACCAGGAGACCTCCAAGGGTCTCACTTTGGGCTATGGTTTATAGGGTTACAACAGAGTGAGCTGTGATCATAACAATTTCTCATCCTGGCTGCAATTCAGGTAGGTAACTGTCTTCAAAAAGTGTTATTTCTCTTGGGCAGTTTTTCAGGCATGAAAAATGAACTTCCAGCATTGTTTGTTGAAAACCAGCAGCTCATTGGACAGCACTAGTTCCTGGGAACAGTTTTTCTGATAAGCTCAAAAAAAGCTGAGCCCAGGTGCTGTTCATCAAGGCCAAGGCCT
Source organism: Trochalopteron elliotii (assembly GCA_024734555.1). NCBI lineage: Eukaryota > Metazoa > Chordata > Aves > Passeriformes > Leiothrichidae > Trochalopteron > Trochalopteron elliotii. Next base: position 15,796 of record JANPWX010002317.1, read on the forward strand.
AATGAACAGTTCACAGATCATAGTTCTGCCTGAGTGGGGAAGGAGGTGCAGCACCACAAGTTGTCAGGACATGGCACTCTGCTTGATTTGGGCCAGGTTTCACTGGAGAAGAACTAGGAGTACTACCCAAATCCCACTTCAACAAGTGTCCAGTAGAGACATTTTAAGAATACGTTAAGGAGATTTAGTGAAACTGACATATCTTTGAATTTTCTTTTCTTTTTTAAAGTAGACAAGTATTTTCAGAAAATTCATTTATATATAGATTGGCTGTGAGAATAAAATTGTATAGGATATTTTTGTATGGAAAAGTCTTTGAAGGAAAATTTTTCTTAGAATTCTGAGAAACTGAAATTTGTCTAGAGCACACTGGCACTCATGGGATGCAGTAAAAAAGGACTCAAAAAAGGACTCTGACACAAATTCTCCTGTCACTAGGAATGCACTTAGGTGACAGCAAAGCTGGTACATTTGCAGCATGGTTCAACACTGAAAGTGAAATCTGCTAGGAGTTAAAATGCCATGCACGATGCACAAAATATGGTAAAGAAAGCTTAGCAGAGGCCAAAATCTATTTTGCGCTTTATTTTTTTGATTTTGGTTTTGTATTTTTTTTTGTTTGGTGGGGGTTTTTTTGTGTTTTTGTTTTGTTTTGTTTTGTTTTGTTTTGTTTTGTTTTGTTGTTTTTTGGGTTTTTTTATGGTGAGTTAGTGTATGATGGCATTTCAGTGTTGCAGTAGTTGACAAGGGAAGAAAACAATGTGTTGTACCCATTATGCAATGCCTTTGCATCCATGGTCTTCTCTGCTTTCCAGTTCCTTCAATGATGAATTCGAATTTTTCAATCAGGTAGCACCAGCCAGGTCAAAGAGAGAGAAGTTCACATTGGATTGTGAGACATGGTATTTGAAGACCCTTAGCTAAAATGCATGCCTGACATACAATTTCCGTAATGCAGTATAGGGCCTTAAATGATAATTAACATTTTTATGTCAAAAGGACATATCCTTTTTGGTGCATTATAAAATATATGAGTCAGAGAGACTCACAATTAAATATTTTATTTTGACTTTACATAAGAAAATCAGTTTTCCTGTGGAAAAATCACAATGAGCTTTAGGATTAATATTAATTCAGCAACTGTTTATTCACTAAACATGTGGAACTGTGCTAGCTCTAGTAAATTCTTTTTTAATTCGAATCCAAGAGCCTTCAGGAAGACAAATATTTCAGTAGAAACTGGTGATCTAGCATCAGTTCTTTCTAGTTAAAGTTAATAAGGAACTTACTTGTATAGACTAGATAAAATTTCTGTCATAGATATGTTTATATTACAAGTGTTGTGAGGAGTTACACTGAATGGAAAAGCGTTTCCCATGTCAACCATAATCATACAACCATAAACAATGAATCACAGATTTTCCTTTCCCCTCTGCTCACAATCCCTACATACAAGATCCAGTTGCTCCAAATTTTGATCTTGAAGCATTTGTAGACATAATTTCCTCAACAATTATTTAGTCTGGAAATGTTTTTAACTAGAAACTTATGTTTTCAGGCAATAATCCAATTCTGAGCTGTTATTCAGTCAGATCCATACATGACATCTCCCTAGTTTCATTCTCAAATGTGGGTTGATTTATACACCTTCACACTTCACAATTTTGTTGTCACAATTCTGTCTTGCAAGCAAAACAATACTGCCTTGTGTAGAGGTATGCCAGTCATATGTGAAAAGTCATCTACATAGTTTGAAAACAAGCAGACAAGGTTAAAGGATTTCAGTAGTCAATAATCCTGTTACTTCTGTAAAATAGAGAAAATGCTGTGGATAGCAGGTAGGGCCTTCTCAATTGCTGCTCAGAGAAGCAGGGAACTTAAGTGATACTTCAAAATATTGTTAAAAATAGGAGAGGCCTGGGTACCAGACTTAAATCCTTGTAGACACAAACTAGGAAGGAAAAGTGGTCATACTGACATCATAGTTCTTATAGTCTGCTCCATGTGAAAGAATAATGTTATGTATTTCATTGTCTTACGACAAATACTTCATTGCTCTTAATAACACAGGAGAATAAAGCACCACAAATACTTTTTGAGGCTGCTAGGTAGTTATTATCAGCATTTTCAAATGCAAAAATCATCCCGAGGTTATTAATGGCCTGAGACAGAGCTAGGGAAAGGACTCAAAATTCCTGAATTCCAGTCCTTTGACTTAATCAGATGATCTTTTCAAGACCATATCTCCTATTTCTGGGTGTTTTCTTAGTACACAGAGGAAGAAAAAAGTATTGGTTTGGTGTACATTACTTCAAACTTTTCCTGTTAAGTCTGAATCTTCCGAAGCTAGTGTATGGGCCAACATGTTTATCCTGTATTCCTGGATGAACATCAGGAGAAAACACAGGTGAAGAAATGGTAAAAAGACTTTTAAAAGGAACTTGCTTCAAAAGTTCAGGTTTCAGTAGCTCTTGTGAATCAAAGTAGCAATGTGATCAAAGTCTGTGTGTTACCACACCACAGATTCTGACCACGTGGCATGTGCAATTGACCCTCCTGTTGCATGTGCAGGAAATTCCTTGCTCAGTGCTGTAAGTGTAATATTACAAGACTTATCATCAATTCTGAATTTCATTACTGCTTAATGAAGACTAGTAGTATGTTTGCGGACCCCATCACTGGTTCAGCTGAGGCTGTTGTATGATTGCTTTCCACATGGAACCATAGAATGGCTTGGGTTAAAAGAGACCTTAAAGACAATCTAGTTCCAACCCCCACTGCCATGGGCAGGGGCACCTTCAACTAGACCAAGCCGCTTTTAAAGTGCCATCCAAACTGGCCTTGAACCCTCCTATGGATGTGGCATGAACAAATTCTCTGGACGAGCTGTTCCAGTGCTTCACCACTCTCACAGCAAAATTATTTTCATAAGTCTAAGCTAAACCTAGTCTAAGTTTAAAGACATTTCCCCATGTTCTGTTACTACATTCCCCTGTAAAAAGTATCTCTCCATCTTTTTTGTAGGTTCCCTTCAGGTACTGGTGATGCCTTGGAAAGCAACCTAGAACAGAGGCTAGACAGTGTTAAAGGAATAAAGTAGGTGTTTATTAAAAAGGCCTTCAAAGGATACACCTTGGGCAGTACAAGAGCCTGGCCAAGGCTACACCCAAGATGGACAATGGGTCACACGTTTTCACACTTTTATAAGTTTTGGTCTGTTTACATATTGGGGTTAATTGTCCAATTACAGCTTCAGGTTGTAAAGTTCCATCCTCCCAATTTGCTCTCCTCAGTTCGCTGTTGTTTAAACTTTCTTGGGCTTGAAGATGCGATGCTGACCTTGGTTTTCAGGCTGCAGAAAGATTGTTTTGTCTAACTAAACTGTGAAGAGAATTTACTAACACTCTATATGTAGTTCAGAGTTATGTACCAGTGCAGTACAGAATCTGAAAAACATGAGAGCTAAAACTTAAGGCATCACTGGAAGGCCTCAATTAGGTCACCCTGAAGTTTTCTCTTCATTAAACCATAAAATTCTTACACTGGATCTGAAACACAAATTAAGACTTTTCCTACTTAAGGATTTTTCATAAAAAATGAAAAATGAATGAGGCAAAGAATATAATTTTAAAACAAGATCTGTGTTTCAAACCAAACTTTTGTGAGCTAGGACTGTGGAAATAGTTTTAGCATTATCACCTAGAATTTCTACTAACCTTCCTCTGGTTGAAAAGCTGCTTTACTAGCTTTTGGAAGGAATTGAACTGGCACCCTGTAGAGTCTGGATGAAAAGGTTACTGCTGATGCTAGCCAAATCCAGTCTTTTATTCAAAGAACTTGGAGTTTGTGATTTATTATTAAGACAAATGAGTGTCAAAAGAAGGTTGCCCTCTGTTTGTTTAATGAAAACAGAAAATGCCATTGAAGCAATTATCTTTTACTTGGGCTAGATTATTGCATTTACCCAAAATAAACTCTTAAATGTTACATACTGTTACAGCCTCCTAATAACAAATTATAATTTTTCATATGTATCAAGGTTTTTAAGTGGTAATTTTCATAAAAAGCTGTTGAATTATAAAAAAATCTAGCACAGAACAAAGATGTATCTGTGCTCCCTGGGCTCTAAGTTTTAAAAGCAGATTTTTTTTTTGTCTCACTAATTTCCCTTAATACTTCATTATAAATTGCTAGTGTTGGAGAGCTTCCAAATAAGATGATGACACTGAACTATTTCTTGATCAACAATAGCATACAGAATCTGTCTTTGAAGACTTCTAAAGTGTTTACATTAGTAGGGATTGTGACTACTAGTGAAGGAAAAAACACTTTTCACTTTCCCCTGCACTAGTGCATAACGATCAAAGTTAGAAAACTGCATTTTTCTTTAGAAATCAGTTTAAAAAAAAGTGAAATGCAGTATGATCTTGTAATTACTCTTAGGCTGCCTGGCTGTTCTGTTTTGTATACCAAAAAATCCTTTCATCTATGAGAAATTAGTGTAAAGTTTAGGCAGGCATCTAGTGTTTCTTATGATGTGCCATTAATAGCTTCAAGCAAGCACGTATTGAGTCAGCTTTAAAGCAATCTTAAACTCTTTTTCTCTCCCTTTTTCAGAGATGTATCAAAATGCAGCAATAATAAAAAGCAATATATCAAAACTTCGTAAATTCCCAAACAAATAATAAAGCAAAAGCCCCAAATTTAGAATAAGTACTTCTGAGGTGTCAAAGATTTCTGTTATTTCAAGGTAGCCAGGATATTATGCTGCAACACATCCATGCTTCAGCAAAAACTCCTCTATGTAGCTGTGCATTGAGATAAAAGTTTTCAAGTCAGTGCAGTTACAATAACTGTAACAGTTATTAAACAGATGTAAACAGATATAAATAATATTTTATAGTGAGTCTCCTCTAATGGTACAGATGGTATAGAAATTCTCATAGTAATACATTAGGAAAGCTGATAGAGTTAGAAAACATTAAAAGGGAGGAATACCCTTGAATATCCTTTTGAGACCACAAGGCAAATTTATTCTAATATGTTGAAGTGCTAAAGTGGAGCTCTGATACAAACTCTTCCCTGTCATAATATGTCACAATGAATGTCTTGTCAATTTTAGCTAATTACCACTGCCACTAATCCCAGTAAGACATTATCTTAAAAATAGCTTATGATCTCGTGGGTACTGGAAAATTAAACTCCCTTGCTGCTATATCTATTTTTTTCCATCTCTCTACATTCAATTTATAAGAAAAGTTTAAATTCCTGTAAGTTCTCTAAAAAAATAATTGTAGTATCTTAGTAATTTTATATTTCAATTCTGGCTGATGAATTTGAATGTAAATTCATTTAATCTTCTCTGAATTGTTAGACTGAACATGCTGCATGGGGATAAACAAAGCAGGGGATGAGCTATTGGCTTTTGCTTACTTCAAACTGCTCAGTTCTGACTAATTGAAGAGATTTATTGCCACTCTTTTCTAAGGGATGGATTCACTGTTTGCTTTACTTTTATTTTTGTATAGAGGAACTAATGAGTACTCTTTGTTTTTAAAGAACACCTTTCCACAAAAGGTTAATCCACAAGTTGTTCCCTGTACACTTTAACTCATTTTGATTCTTTGCATTTTCTTATTAAATAAGAAGACTACTGCGAAAAGCAGACCTAAGAAACAAATCACCATCAAATGTTATTTTGCATTAAAATGAAGCTTTCTTGCTTTGATTTGAAATAATAAAAGGAATGACTGTTAAGTGGAGAAGAGTCTTCAGTAGCTAATGAGCAAAGACACTCCAGAACATCAGCTTTTTGCATTTATGTTGAAACCAAGTTAAGGAAATAATTACTAGATAAAGAGAACCTTGAAAAATACTAGACCATTTCAAAGGAAAACAAACAATAAAATAAGTGAAATAGAATAAAATTAATAAACAAATATAGAAGTCAAGAAATGACATTGCATTGCTAATTTACCTTTATTTAAGTGAAAATAAGGGAAGGGAAGAAGATATTAGCAATTCAAGGTGAAATCTAAATAAAAATGAAGGTAATAGTAAAAAATTACATGGTTGCAGTATTAAATCTAATTTTCCCAAGAGGGAAGCTATGAGTAAGCCATACTGGTTTAATGGGGAATAAAGCATGGGTGATAAAAGTATTAAAAGTGAAACAGAATAACATAATGACAGTAAATACATTTTTTTTTAATTGGTGGGATTTTTTAAAAAGAGTGCATGCATGCAAGATTAATATTTTAGGCTTGCTTACTATGACTTAGTAATGCACAATGGTTTTAAATTGAAAAAGAGCTGGTTTAGAATTGGATGTTGGAAGTTCTTTACTATGAGGGTTGTGAGGCACCAGAACAGGCTGTTCAGAGCAGCCGTGGATGCCCCATCCCTGGAAGGTTCAAGGGTGGATTGGATGGGGCTTTGAGCAGTATGTCTAATTGAAGGTGTACCCTGCCTGTGGTGGCAAGGTTGGAACTAGATAATCATTTAGATCCCTTCTAACCCAAACCATTCTATGGTCCTAGGATTCTGTGATTTAATTTCAGATGGTTAGAGGAAATAAATCATGGCAAGAATATCAACTAGGAACACATAAGACTGAATAACTTTTCCACTTGCCTGATGTTCATTCTGTATAAAAGACCCTGCATTAGGGGCCAAATTATTTTTTTCTGAAAATTTACTGCTGATTTTTACCATTGGTTTTACTGTTGTCGTATTGTTGGTTTTTAGCAGTAGTTACAAAGGTTCAGATAGAAAAGGTGGGTTGGAAAAACAGCTTAATATTTGGATATCTACAGCCAAGTCCAGAACAAAATGCTGATTAAAGTCAGGAAAGTGTAAAATTCTGCATTACAGCTCACTGCACATGAAATCAGCTTGAAGATCTCACCTAATACCTTAGTTAACAACCATGACTAGCACATCTCTGCCCTACAAATGATAGTTTTGTCAACATGAGTAAAGTGTGTGTTGCTTGTTCCAAGGATTTTGCAATTTCTACAAGGTATGAGAAATAGCTACGTAACTCACAATGACAATGGAGAAAATGGGTATGTGCACTCCATTTCTAAGGAACAGAAGAGCAAGCTTAGTGCTCTAGGTGTTTGAAGCACAGATTTCTTGTCTGGCACACTTCTGATATGCAGAACGGTTTTAATGGCCTGTTCTCATGCACTAAAATTTATAGATCTTATATGTACTACTGCACCCATTTGTCTAATGTGGCATTTTTCAATAGAATTGGGCTGGTGTTGGAAAGCATGAAGTTGTAATCAGGCAAAGCTGTAACACTGAAGAATTGGTAAGATGTTGAGGTTCTTGGGGAAAAAAAAGAAATAAAGGAGGATAACAAATTTACAAGAAATCAGAAATTGTATGACAAGAAATCAGAGGCTGAAAAACAGATTAAAAAGGGAAATATTCTGTGGTTTGTATGTGTGCAAGATGATTCTGACAGTGACTTTCTACATTCTAAAGGAACAAATGAAAGGTAATAGTAACCTCGACAAGGGGCAGCAAAATTGCTATAGGAGAAGACCAAAGGGAATTGTAATCACTGGTATAGCAAACCCCCTGGATTTTGAGGATGTTAAAAGCAAACAACAGCAGACTGGGTATGGTAGAGAAGAGACCAAAAAGATTGTGTTTATGAATCTCTACAAAACAGCTTTATTAGCTGTTTGGACAGCTGAAGGGGAACTGATTAGGATCAAAAATTATAAGCAACAAAATAAATGAGAACATCCAGCTATTGTGAAAGTGAATGTTTCCTGGGTTTAGCTGTCAAAATTGATAAAGCTGAACAGTCTCTTTATTACTTACATAGCTTCTTTTAATGCTTTACCAGCTCATGACAGGAGATAAAAATGAACTTCTTTTCCTGTCAGTCACAGGAATTTTATTGGGTGACAGTGTAATACCATTTTGTGCTACACTGGTCAGTTAAATCTCTGTAAGGTTATGATTGATATTCCTCTTATTTGTATTTTTTGACCTTTATTGTGGAGGCTTTTTTCCCTACAAAGCTACTGCGCATAATTTCTTCTTCATCAAATATTCTAGCACCTGACCTAATTGTGACACCACGATTCTGACAGTAGTTACTTATCCTTGGGGCAGCCAAGGTCCACAAGTGAAAGACTGAATAACCTGAGAGAATATGAAGTACATGCTTTAACTCTAGCCCATTATCATCTAGTACTTTGGAAAATGTGGGGTTCTAGAATAGCCTAGTTGAATAAAACCATTCCTTGAATTAAAAGTTTATTTAAGTTTGACACAAAAAAGGCCCACAGTTTGCATAAGAAAGTCCTGATCCTGTTTAAGGGTTTGAGTTCTTACTCAGTTAATCATAATGACATTATAGTGGGAGCAAAGCCACAGTTAAGCAAACATGCTGACCTTCTGTAAGCCCTGAGTCTTTGATTTTTATATAGTGATATACTGGAGGCATGAAATTTTACACAGTTTTTTCTGTTGACGACAGTCCTGTGTTTAATATTGCCACACAGAGATCAATTTAACTGCATATGCTTCTGGCATGTGATTTTGGACTTCATCCTAATGTGTCATATTGCTAAAAGTAACGTACTAATTTGAAGAGTGAATTTAGATGTATATCTCAAGGAGGAATATGGAGTACAAGTTGTTTCAACTGAAATATCGACTGGAATATTTCTGTTTGTGGTTCTCACATGTTCCCACATTCCACACTCAGCAGGGACAAGGGTTGGATGTAGTGGTCTGAGGTCTTTTTTTGTCTTCAGCAGTCATAATTTCCATTGGGCATCGTACAGGACCCTGATCTGAATAAATCTGTGTGAAATAACAAGTTGCAACTTTGTACCTGATTTAGTGGAACTCCACACATAAGAACAAATAATTATTAGCTGCATTTTGAGTAGCCTTAAATATACTTTTTTTAAATAAACTAAGTAGAATCTTGATAAAGCAATGATTTTTTTATTATTATTATCTGTGTGTATTCCAAGCTTTGTTTCTTTACTTACAGAAATAAGGTGCAAAATAGTGCTAATGTTTGTTAAAAATTAGTAGTGAAAATTACAGAGAAATGGTCTGTAAATCAGTTTGTATTTTGTCTTAGGTTGTGAACAACTTTCAGTTGCAAAATGTTAACTTTGCAGCAAATCTCCTTTGCCTTTAAATGCATCTCAGGTAAGTTATATTAGTGCTGTTAATTAGAAAGAATTAATTGGTAGTTTGCATTTGGGGAAACATAATAAAATAATATTTACATATTTCCTTTTCAGAACAGAACTGCATTTTAACTTTACCTTTACAATAATACCATTAATTTAGAATGAAAAACCAATGAAATAACTGGGACCAAATTTTCCTACATCTTGTAAGCAGCTGGTGGAACTAGTGCCTTCAGCTCAAATTTCTGCTCTTTAGATTCATTAGAAATGAATCCAGCTTGTCTGCTCTCATCTTGCAGAACAGTACAGTTTGTTCCCAAATTATAACTTACATATGAAAATAATGGAAAAGCTTTTAGTCCTTGAGATAATGTAAACATTGTAAATTAGTGTGATTATCAGAGTCATGGATGTGCTATTTTACTCAAATAATTGCAATTATGCTCCCTAGTATAAGTGCAGTGTCCTATCCCTGTGTTTTCTGAGGGTATACATTCCCTCAAAAAGCCTTTCATATCATAAAACTGTGTTTATGTTCTGGCATTGTTCTTGTTTCCAGCTATGATGGAACTGCTGTATTAGTGCAACTTGGATGTTGTACAAGTGGCGTTTCATGATTACTACTTTATGCAAACACTGAAAGTATGAGTATAGACCGCCTATTAGTGTGTTTGCTGGCAAGGAACAGGCCAAAGCAATTCTTCTGGATAGACAATATCAACTCTTCAACTACATGTTTCTGTTTATGGAGAGTAATGGGTTTTTCTGCACTTATCTATTTAATGTTTATGTTTGTAAACATTTTTTGTTGTATTGGGATCTAATTAGGTGCTGGACGTGTGCCAGTCTGGCAAAATCACTAGATCTGCATGAGGACTGTGGCTTCAGAAATAATCAGATCTCTAGATGGGAACTGTTAAGAAACAAATATCCAAGATCAAGACATAACTTTGTGTAGCCTGAATAGAGAAATTTTGTTGTATTTTGTTCAACTACTTGGTTCCTCATAAGTTGGATACCAAAACCCTTCACAAAACCACCATCCTCCACTGTAGACTTGATTGTTCCAATTATCTGCTCAAGCTGATTTTACATTCTAGTAATCTCAAGAGCTCTTTAATTCCATATTTACACTAAGAGTATCATGTCAAGCCACCTTAATCTAGTGTTTCTGATAGCTGTTGAAGAGTTTTAACAGATAATTCTTATCATAAGCCACCATGACCGACTATTGACTTATAAATGTTGTGTACAAATTTGTTAAGCACAATTTTTAAAGCAGGGATTTCACTAGAAAAGAGTGCATCATCCTTTTTCATTCCCACATAGATAAATCTCTCTCAAACTTAGAACAAGGCAAATTCCAATGTATTCTCTTTTTATGTATCAGAAATGAGGAAGCATGAATAATGTCTTAAAGAAGAATGTCCTAGGATATATGTTCCTAAATATGGGGGCATTCCAGATTTGTGGTAAACAATTACTATTTTTTTCCATATAGAACACATAAATTTGGCTACAACCATGATCAAAGCAAAAGGGGGAAACATTTAACACTCCATACTTCATACTTACTGTTCCCACAACAGCCATGTCAGGTATGGACAACAAGGAGGCTGACATCTTGTGTTATCTCCCCACCAGAATGACCGTCATATTCTGTCCATTTTGTTGTCTCTGGCAAAGTGCAAGGGCAGCAAAAAACAATGAGAAGGGTAAACTTTTAAACTGCATCATTGAAAGTTGCCAGAGATTATGAGTGAGGCATTTTAGGGAGAAGAGAGGGTGTGAAGAGATCTGGCTAAGCTTATTGTGGTATTTGCAGTCAGTGTACATAGCCAGTTTCCAAGAGGCATGCCTGTCTTCTTCTTGTACAAAGTGGTGGCCATCAGCTTCATCCTGTAAAATGCTAGGCAACATCTTTGAACACCTTAAACTTCCACTGGCCTTACTTGGAGGAGTTTTGATTACTTCTGTAGTCTCAATATACTTTAAATAACAGAAATGAGAGAGTCTGAAAGTTTATTTTTTCCCAAAGCAGACAGAATTTAGGAGGTATGTGGCAAGATTTCTGTGGTGACATTTCCCAACCCATCAACTTTTGGTCCTTCTAAATGGCAATTAGAAATGTCAACATTCTCCTCTAACAATATATGAGTAAAGAGACTTACTTTTTCTAAAAGGCTGGAAGTGGTCTATACAGTCCTTGTAACTAGATCTTGGGCAGGATGGATTTTATCATTGAAGACTTAAATGGAACTCATGCCTGGTATTTCTAAATTATTCAGTATTCAATCATCCTAGCAGAATTACGATGCTAGTAATGATGTTCATTTGTTATATACCTGACGTTTTTCAAAAGCAAATACAGGTAACAAACATTTTGTTCATACAAAATCAGTGCTGGTTTTGAAGATATCTGAGCCTGCATTTGAATGCTCTGGGGATTTTGAGAATAGTAACCTGTTGGTCAGCTCTGACAAGTAAACAAAAATGTTTCCAGAATCGTAACACTTTTGTGAAATAAAAAGCATAAATTAAACAGATTTTTTACATAAATTGACAAGAATCTTTATTTCTTTTAATACTGAAACTCTGTGACATATTTTGTGGAATATCCTTGCCTCACAGCAGTTATGTATATTTCAGTATGTATGCTTGACTACAAAATATGGAGATATTTACATTCTGTTACCTTAACTCTTAGTTTAAATCCTGCTGGATGTGATACAGTTGGATAGGCTTGGATTTTAAAGTGTCAAGAGCAACCATCAAATAAGAAATCAAATTGATTTAACTCAATCAAATTAAATGTTATTGACCTGTTTAAAGTGTACTTTTTATTTCAGTGTGCTGGAGAAAGTAACACAAAAATGGGCTTTTCATTCTGGTAAATGCCACTTTGAAATAATTTAGTGAATTACTCTTCTCTAGATTAACTCCATTATTGATTCAGCTTTTGTTTAAAAATCTCATCAACGCTTACCAAAGAAAATAACAATTTAGTGGTCAGGCATTGATTCATATTTCTCTAAAAGTACTTAGTATTGTATGTTGGTGACAAAACGCCTTCCCCCCACACTTTCACCTCCTCTCCCTGATGTGCAATATGATTTGTCCTAAGATAAGAATACCAAGTGTGAATTGCAGGGGGAACTCAGAATGATCACATAATGAATGCATTTCAGCGATGAGGGAGCTGTGATGATTGTGACAGGCTTTAGTGCACACTGGCCTGCAAAAGGGTACAAAATGCTGCTGGATCCTGAGCTGACCGGTCTCCTGACACTGCAGGCAGCTTCCAGATGGACCTGTTCCCACCCATCCCATTCCCTTCACTCCACCCCATTCCCTTCACTCCCCCCCTTCCTCCTCCCCCACCTCCAGGCAGGAATGTCTGCCAGGTACATCCAGCCATAACACTGGAAAGGCTCACTTTTGAATGGATAAGTGAAAGTGTTAAGGTCCTGATTACCTACAGAGATAAAATCTTATAGATCCATAGGAACTTTGTTGCTTTGTAGCTGTTTGACACCTCTCCTTATTTGTATGCATGAATAAGATTGTCTCTTCATCTTCTTGACCTTGGAGGAAGAAATCCTCGACTAATAAACTGCTTTCTTAGGCCACTCTTCCCTCCAAGGCTTTATCCTAAGGCACTTTAGCAAACAGATCCCTGAAGAGGCCAAGTCAACTCTCTTGAATGCCAGGGTAGCGAGCTTTCTGTGCACACTTTTCGCTGCCCCAAAGGTCTGGGACTCCATTTCATAGTCACTGCGGCCAAGGCTGCCTTTGAGCTTCACATCCCCACCAGCCTTTCCTTGTTGATGTGAACAAAATCCAGCACAACACCTATCCTTTTTAACTTCTCTGGCACTTGGAGAAGGGAGTTATCAAGATAAGAAACCTTCTGGTGGGTTAACTTTCTTCATAGAATTTTCCTACTTCATTTTCCTACTTCTTTCCTTTGTTTTTAAATTGTCTTAACACATTTATGCTCCATCCAATTCTCTTCCCTCTCTTGCTCTACGGGTAAGTGAGTGAACAATGAGGTGAGGACTTACCTACCAGCAAGGCCCAACCCAGCACAGTTTGTTGGTAAATATGAATGCTGTTTTGAGAGCTAAAAAAACAATCTAAGTAAACTTAGATTCTTACTAGCTGCTACATCCTTTACTGTAACATTCAGAATTTAATCAGATTTCACTTCACCAGATGAACATACATACCACTGACTATTTTTAATTTTGGGGTTTTTTTTAGTGTCAATTATTTGTCAAGGAAATACTGGAAAGGCAAAACTTTATAACTTATCTAGCAAAGTATTTATACACATATTTCACTCCAAACTTAGCTAACATTGTCAAAAATAAGATGAGACTTAATGTTTGATTCAGTGAGAGTCAGATTACACATGATGTTAAGAATGCATTTTAATATTTTTCTGGACTAGCACCATGCAACATGTGTTCTATCCAATTTGGAGATCTACAAATAAGAAGGCCACTTGAAAGTCCACATACTTACAGGATTGAAAGGAGAATTTTTAAGAAACCAGATGTATTTAACCTTAATTTGATAAAAAGCATAAAAAGAAATAAAAACATCTCTGTGCAGTAACATCCAGTTGGCTGGATTGCAAATGGCTGTCTGGCTGAGCTCCAGATGTCTTCTCATTACAATTTCAGCACTGTGGGATAGTTAAAGAGTAGAGGAGAAACAGCCTGTGTTTAAAGTAATGTTGCTTATATTGCTGCTTAGTCAAGGAATTAATAGCTGGCCTCTGGGGAATGTGGTTGGCATCTTGTTCATGGCATGACTGAAGGCACTGTTGCAGAAGCTAGAATACGAATACCAGTTTTCTTATTAATAAGTTGCCCTCATGTTCATATTTATTGCATACTGTATCTTCTGTCAGAACTATTCTTTGTATGCAGAGTCTTTATTTATGGTTTGAATTCCTTTTGCATTATTTATCTACAGTGACCAAAGATAAACACTGAAAGGTAGGTGTACCATATAAAAAAATGTTTGGCTGATTGACTGAGTGAACCAATATTCATGTTTATATTGTATATAGCACCCAAATCCCCCTCAGGGCTTTCCTGTAAATACAAGAGTAATAAAATATTACCTTAAAGAACCAACATAAATTGTAAATCCTGAATTTATTAGCCTGAGAACTCTGCATCAGCACTCTCCAATTTTAAAAGTGCCAAAGCAAAAACTATTAATGTATCACAAGGATAGAAATAGCCAACAGGGAGTTTTAAATATCTGGTGGAAAGATAGTTTGGAAAAGATAGATTTATATAGAGAAAAAAGTAATATGATTCCGCTTCAGATTTTATTTTCTGTGAAAGGAGTATTTTTATGCCTTCATCTTCATTGCAATTCCCACTCCTGCCCATGCTGTCACAGTAAGTCACTGGATGTTGTTGCCATAGCAACAGCAAATGGGGGGGGAAATCTGGTTTTTGAAAAATTAAGCTTACATTGACAAGGATAATATCGAAATCATTGGTTTAACTCTAATGTAACTCCACCATTTGTCAATCAAGTTCAGTTTACCTGAAGCTAGTGAAGTTGTGCTGCTCAAAAATTAGTCAAAATCAGATCACAGAACCAGAAACAAGATGATTGTGAGGAGTAGAAGTAGACCCAGAAAAATAATGTATAATAGTTGAGTAGGTTTTAGCAATGAAAATGGATGCAAAATGATATCTTGAGTTAGTAGTTCAGGTTCAGACTTGCAGTTTGCGGCTGATCGCATTCAGTGGGTCTGCTGGATATGGACACTGTCAGTCCCTATGGCTGAGCTGCCTCTCCAGTGCAATACCTGACCTTGAGTCTCTGCTTTGTCATCTCAAGCACCACTTCTTCAGAAGAACAGTGTATAAACAGTATAAAAGTATAAAAGTGTATACAACAGTATAAAAGTGAGAATCTAGGATGGTTTTGTGAAGGAAGAACTGCAGATGCGGTTTTAAATAGCATACTTCTGACAGGTTGTTTCACTGACTGGCTGGAGAGTTTTCATATCATCAACAAGTGAAGTACTTGCTGATCTACTGTAACTGCAGGTTTATTTTATTTTTCAGTGTAGTTGCCATCTCTTTTCTCAGCTCAAAATCATGGAATCTTCTTTACGTTAAACGTTACTCTCCTTACTCCCTGACATTTATCCTGCCCAACACTGATTCCATGATGCTTATTCTAGCTTTTTGTGTCATTGAAAGTTGAGTACAGTTTTCGACACATTGCTTTGTGTTGCAGAAGCAGTGAGAAGAAGGTTTGACTAGAGTGAATAACCAGAAGTAAGAATGTACTATAGGCTGCCTCTCATAAGCATTATTTTTTTTTACACGTACATGCCATCCTTTGAAACAGCCAAGCTGTGTCCAACATGCCTGCTGGGGCTTATGCAGCCCAATGGCATCGCTTTTTTACCCAACAAATCACTGGATCTCCAATCAAAATGTCAAGTTGTATACAAACAATGTCAGAGAAGCAGGAATTGATTGGGTCAAATATCATCTCAAACAGCTCAAATGTTGGCAGCAAAGGTGATAGAATCAAGGTCCAGTTTGCAAATTAATGAATTAATGAACGTGAACACTCAGTACTGAATATAAAAGCTGTTTGGTGATCTGAGTTTTGCTGTGGGATTGAGCACCTTTCAGGAATTCTAAGTTTTAACCACATCCTAGCAGTGGGGAGTACATTTTATTGGGCATTCTGCCCCATACTTAATTCCTTATTCTTAGGTAAGAAGATAGTAAATCTTTGTAATTTTTCTTGTCCGTGGTAAACTAATAGCTATTCCCATATATTGAGTGACACCTAAACCTGGACATTAAGCTCCTGTACATCTGCTGTTAAAGGTATCATTCATGGCATGTGTTACACTGATAAGAAATGGTAAATTCAGGCGGGTGGGACCAGTAAATTGTCATACAAATTTATTTTGGGATCATTATAAATATACTTGAGAAAAATCAAAGTATTACAAATGATCTGGAACAAAGACAGTAGCATACTTCCAAACTATATGCAGTGTTAAAATGATTGTGTGAAGACCTTGAAGACACTGTTTTCTAATGTCAGGACTTCAAGAACATATGCATAATGGCAGAGAATGGTGGTACAAATGAGGAATAGCATAACAGTGAAAGTTCAAGTAACTTCATGTATGTGGGAGAATAAATGAATAATCATTCGCTGATGGTAAATATGTCACAGTTATAATGATTTCTTGGCCAGGTAATGGCTAGTGGGGACATTACTTTTCTGTTATGTTACTTCAGGTAACATCCGTAATTTCTTCAAAATATGTTTATGCCTAAATGAATTGTAAGCAGTCTTCCATAAGTACAAATTATTTTAAAATAATTTCTCTTGTGTAACGTGAAAAACACTGTAAAGGTTTGATGCCACTTTATTCCAAGACTTGATCCCTCTGCAGTAGCTGTATTTTTTGCCACAAATTTCACTATAACCAGAATCCTGTCAAAACAAGTCTTCCTGCTGTAGACACAGAAATGTATATAACCTGGTCTAGGACAATCTTTTTCCTCCTTTTTCTGTGATCAATAACCACCTGTTTTTTATTATTCATGGAAAATGAATTTTTAAATGCAGGAATGAAATTAAAGATCAAACTTTCAAGTAATGAATAAGCAAGGAACAATGACAGTGAGATATATTACAGCAAAATAAAAGAAAAGCGAATTAATATCCAGAGAAAGGAGAAAATATAATCACTATTTATTCTTATTATTTTCTTCCCTCCAAACAAGGTAGTCTTTTAAAAATCAGGATGATTTTCTTACTACAATGCTTTGGCTTAAAATACTTTTCCCAGTTTTGATTTAAGATAACAAAAACGTAAAGCAGAATGTTTTTGTGTCCATGTGCTGTTTTGACAAATATAAAAAATGCTTGAAAGTTACCGTCCTGGTTTAATGCAAATTTGGGAGGAAAGCTCTAGAGAGACCCCTCTAGAAAGCAGATTCAAGCAGCCCCTCCCCAAACCACTTTGGGCAAAGACTTCCTTGGAGAAAAATGGAAAAAACCTGATTATTAAACAATCCAAGTGTTCACAAGTGAAAAAATTGCATAATATTAAACAATGGAAACTCTCACTGATCTGAAGAGATGGCAAATTCAGAAAGTTCCTGTTGTGGGGTGTACCTCGATTCCACAGTCTCTCATCAGGCCCACCTGCGCTGGAAAATGCCACATCCCAGGCCCCGGTGGAACACGGGCGTGAACTCCTGGTGCACTGCTGGTGCCACTTAATTGCCAAGGTCCAAACTCTCAGGAGACACAGACG
>JANPWX010002339.1:0-16069 GCA_024734555.1 Trochalopteron elliotii
GGGGTTTCCCACTCTGTCGGGCCACTGAAAAATCAGTGGGGCGCCTCCCGCACCAAGGGGTTCCCACAGCACTACGATTATATCCGAGTCACGGCACCAATTTGTTATAAATGATCAACCAGCCAATTGGACAGAAAAATAATAAGTTTTATTTTTCCATTTTAAATCTATCTGAGACAGCCACAAGGAACAACATTCGAATGTTGGGTGAAACAGCCGACTGACAGCAGGGTTGCTATCTCGCACTGTTCCACGATTTGCTTGGGTTTGAGTCAGAGTTCTTATACTGTATTTTGTGCCTTCCGGCAGCGAAGGTATTGTGTTTTTCAATTCAGGCCCAGTCTTTTCACTCAATGATGGATCCTGAACAAATTTCTCGGTGCTGGGCTGCGTCTGAAAGGATTTTCCGGGAATCTTCTTTTGAGATGATGATGTCGTCAAATGCAAGGTCCACCCTCGAAATGGGTATCTGTGTGTTGATGGTGGGTTGATGGCGAGTTGATGGTGAGTTGATGGTCTAGGTGCCCAAAATCTGATGAGCTCAAGGAGCTACATCCTGGGAAACCACCCTCCTTTCTAGTGTAAATCGATATGTTAGATTGTATACAAAGCATGTCCCGGCATTTGGTGAACGCCTGTCCCATTCCAAGAATCAAGGTTACTTTTTTACTTACAAAGTTATAGAAAATATACATTCTATCATCTACTATGCTTTAATTTGCACGAATTTATAGTTACATCTATTACAGGGGGATGGGGTGTATTGCCGTGGCAGGAATCTACATGCTAGCTCTGTTTTCCGCACGGGCAATATTGAGTGGGACACCTACTCCGAACCAAGCTGCGGAGTGGAGCGTCTCTGAACTTTTCAGTTCAGCAGTTTAGAAACCTTTCTTCGGTACAGGCAGAGAATAGGGAATGAGGAAGGATCTTCTGTCTCAGATCAAATGAGTTTATTATCTGAATCGCTGCAATAGACAGACCCAGAAACTGCAGGAACGGCGGGCTATATACTAGAAGGGTTCGGGCCGGCCGGCACTTCCTGCCAATTGCAAGAGAGAGGAAAAAAAAGGTAAACAAACTTTGGGGCTAATGAAACAACAGGGAAAGGAAAACAAATTATACAGGCAAATGAAATTTGGGTTGAGGGGAGATTGGCTTAGAATTTTCAGGAAAAATGGGCTGTGGTCTGGATGACTGACAGCAGCAGCTTTTGAGACAGAACCCCAGACCGGGACTAAACAAAGGGATACAGCACCATTTAGACACTTTAAAACTTGAACAAACTGCAGCTTAAACAGACTGCAACAGGGGTGATTTGGGCTCTTGGAGTTGGGCACTCGATAGAGGGACAGAAGGGGGCAATATGGAGAGGCTCCTGCTGCTTTTAGCAATTTTGGTGCACAAATGTGTCTTCTGGGAGGTTGCA
Source organism: Trochalopteron elliotii (assembly GCA_024734555.1). Lineage (NCBI taxonomy): Eukaryota > Metazoa > Chordata > Aves > Passeriformes > Leiothrichidae > Trochalopteron > Trochalopteron elliotii. The sequence continues at coordinate 1,430 of JANPWX010002339.1, forward strand.
GTTAAATTGGGAAGGCTGAGGTAAAGGTCCCAAGCTGTGGAGGGCTGAGGTGAAGTGCCAGGGATTTTGGGAGGATGGGGGCACCTAGTTCCAGGAAGGAAGGAAGGCAGGAAGGAAGGAAAGGGTCCAGATCCAGTCTTTACCAGCACCTGGAGCCTGAAAACTGGTGTTATAAATACATATTATAAAGTTGGCTTTTCGCAAATATCGGAATGAATACTATATGTATAATTGTACTGTATTGTGTTTTGTTAATAGAGTTTAGAAAGGTGATGAATGTATTTTCTGATTGCGACATAGTGTGAATAGTGGAAAGACTAGGTTTTTTTCTTTGTGACGTCTAGACTGACCAAGCCAAAAAGTATGGGGGAAAGGTCATCACCTTGTAACCCTGCATGAAGGCTGCTAGATTTCTGGTTTTCTTATCCAAAGGAAAATAACCAGAAAACCTCAAAAAACCAGACAGAGTGGAGCCACCCACAAATGAATCTATCAGATAAAATGATTAAGGACAACTCGAAGAACATGTTTAAATCATGCATATGTAACACAGCATCTTTAAAAGTAGAGGTCTGAGAGAGTGAAAGACGTGCTGCTGGCTGACTTTATGCAAGGCACCCTCGGCCGAGAAACTTTTACTTTTTTTGTCTCTTAATTGTCTATTTTTATTTTTTTTATTAAACTTATAAATTTTAAAAGAGAGTAGAACTTGTTTTTCACACTGTTGTTTGCTTATTGCCAGTGATTGGATCTGGAAAGTTCCCAGTGCCGGGACCACCCAGATGTGGTAATTTGCCGGTGCCTGGACTCCAGATCCAGGAAATTGCCAGCACTGGCACTGCCCATGTCCGGCGTTTGCCAGCAACAATACTGGCCAGATCCAGCAATTTCCTGTTGCTGGGGCACTCAGGAGGTCTGGCTGAGCAGGAAAGGTGACCCTGAGCTAGGTCATTTCCTTGGCTGGAGCCAAGCCTTGGCATGGAAAGACCATCCCGGTACTGTGCCCTGGGCCAAGAGGGATTGTGCCAGCAGAGCTGACCCTAAATTTCTTATCTCAGGCAGCTTTAGGACACAAAATGACACAGAGATTTAAAAATTCTGGCCAATCTCTTATGGTAAAACTCAAGAAAATGGTATTTTTAGAAGATCGAATGCTGTCACCCTTTGCATACTTTAAAGAACTGCAAGCATCTGAGGCCCATCGATGTTAATAAAGGAACACAACAGGATAACAGAGTTAAGAATGCAGATAAGGAAAAGAAGGCAGACTTTTAGCCGGCAGAAACTGAGCTCTGCCTTGAAAAGGGGACAAAGGGGCCAAAGCACACACAAGAGAGAGAAAGATGAAGGTATGAACTGAGGAAGACTGTTTCTTCATCCTTCGAAGACCACCAGAGACCACCACAACCAACTGAACATGCCTAGAAGGGCGTGGAGTTAATTACCATACGAGGAGAGGATGGGCGGGGCCAGGGAATGAATATGCATGAGGTGGATTGTGCAATATCATGCATATGTAGGACCTCAGGGAATAATAAGGGGGGTAAGCTCTCAGGTGTTCATGTGTGTCTTTGGTGAAATTATTCCCCACGCATCTCGACGTCCACCCAATACATACCTCTCTAACAGCTATTATTAGTTGTGGAGTTCTTTCTGCTGCGTTTCACAAAACATGGAGAAGCCAGAGCTGACTCTCAGCTTTCTGGAGTCTTCCAGAAGAATCCTCTGTGAAGCAGCCTGGGAGCAGAGTTTACGTGCCAGGGGCAGGCAATTCAATCCTTTTCTCCCCTGCGGGCTGATGGTTTGGCACTTTCTATTTCCAAGGGCCTTGCTGCTGCCTAATGTCGCTATTGTATACCACGACACAAAGACTGACTTCAGAAGGCTGAAAAAGTGACTCCTTTATTCTCAGAAAATGTCTCCCCTTTTATAGTATTTTACACAGACCAATTTGATTGGTGACAAGAAGACAAACCTCTTCAATCACATTGGTCAGACCAGAGGGACATCAAAAAGAAGTCCCTCCTAGAGAAAGAATGTAAACATTTTTGCCGTTACCAAAACATCTCTTGTTTACAGAAAATTCCTTGGGAAAGCAATTTCAGAAAACCAAACATGTCAGGCACAAACCAGGGCTACAGCCTAAGGTGCCTTTTTCTCTCAGCTGGGCTCAGTCCTACTTAGATCCTTTCCTAAACAAGCTTTTCGTGAAAATGTGTACAATGAATCCTCATTTTTTGCAGTCTCAGGTCCTGTGTGTGTGCAGGTGTAATGACTAAAGGATGGGACAGGGATAATGGGCAGGAGTTCTCTTTCCTTTGTGGATTTTTTTTGGGTTTTTTTTTGTTTATATTTTTAATCAACTCCCCCTGGCAGCTCTGGTCAGAGCTCTGTAACTGTATCTGAAACTGGTATGTGGCACTGTGGAGGTGGCCAACGGGACCTTCCCCAGGCTGTCTGCAGAGGAATCCACATCAGCCCAGGCCAGGGGTGGTCAGTGGCCAGTCCGTTCTGTTGACTGGACGTGGGTCTGGATGCTTCCTTTGAGTTTCTCCAGGGATGGACCGTTGGGGTCGTTACTGTTGTGGTGTCACAGACAGGGGAACGTTGGTGTTGCCACCTCTGTTTCACAGACAGGATAAGGCTGGGTCTGCCACCACTTTGGTGTCACAGAGAGGGAAACTTTGGGGCCGCCACCCTTGTGCTGTCACAGAGAGGAGGACTAGGGGCTGCCACCACTCTGGTGTCACAAACAGGGGATTGTTTGGGCTGCCACTGCTGTTGTGTCATAGAGAGGGGAAGTTTGGGGTTGCCACTCCCGTGGTGTTACAGAGAGGAGGACTTGGCCTTGCCACAGCTGCAGTGTCAAAGAGAGGGGAACATGGCTTCTACCACTGTGGTGTCACAGACAGGGGTACATTGGGGCTGCTACTGCTGTGCCTTCATCGAGAGGGGAACACTGGGGCTGCCACACCTGCAGTGTCACAGAGAGAGGAACGTTTTGGCTGCCATTGCTGTGGTGTCACAGACAGCAAAATGCTTGGGCTGCCACTGCTGTAGCGTCCCAGAGGGGGGACTTGGGGCTGCCACAGCTGGGGTATCACATGGGAAAGAACGATGTTGCCACCACTGTGGTGTCAAAAAGAGGCTAACGTTGGGGCTGCCACAACTGTGGTGTCATAGAGAGGGGCATGTTGGGGCTGCCATCCTTATGTGCACTGACACTGTAGGTTTAACTCCACACTCTGAGGGTCCAGCCTTGCAGAAAAATGGCTATAATAATTAGCGAGACCGCTCCTCAAAGATGCTTTGTAAATTAAAAGGTTTAATAAGGAAAAAATAACAAAGTAAACAAAATGTTGCAGAAAACAAATAATAAAGCGCGCACAGGTGTCTGAGAAAACTTCAGACACCTTGCTAAGACATCTCAAAAAAGCCTTTTCTTTCTTTTGTATGCTTTCTTAAGTACTAAATGTTTTAGGAGGGATAACCTGGCTGAGAGCCAATAGAGAGAGATACAGGGTTTGAAGAACAGTGACAAGATCCAATAGATGCTTCTGTCTTGGCCCTGAGCCAATCCTTGTCAGAAGGGTATGGAGGAATCTAGGTAAACTTCCTAAAATGTCAGAGGTAAACTGAAACTCTTTCCCTATTTGGAAACACCTGCTGGAGGTATGGGGATTGCATCACTACATGACACCTTTTACATTACAAGGAGCAGAGCAGTGATGATTCTGGTGCCTGTGACAACAGAAGGAGCAGGGCTGGTTGTGATGTAATCTGGTGTCTGTGACATCAAAACAAGCTGGGCTGTGATGTGCTCTGAAGCCTGTAACATCACAATGTGCATGCCTGTGATGTGCACCATTGCCTATTAAATCACAAGCAGTGGGGTTGTCATGTCTGGGGGGTTCCTGTGACATCAAAAGGAGTGGGGTTGTGATGTGCTCTGATGCCTGTGCCATCACAAGGAGAAGAGCTGTGAAGTGCTCCGTTACCTGAGACCTTATTAAGAGCAGGGATGTGATGTGCCCTGGTGCCTGTGACACCACAAGGAGCAGGGTTGTCATGTCCTCGAGTTCCTTTGACAGCACAAGGAGTAGGACCGTGTTGTGCTCTGGTGCCTGTGACACTAAAAGGAGCAGGGCTGACTTGTACTCTGTTGCCTGGGACATCACAAGGAGAAGGGCCATGATGTTCTCTGGTGCCTATGATATCATAAGGAGAGGGACTGTAATGTGCTCTGGTGCTTGTGACATCACAAGGAGGAGGACTGCCTGTAATGTGCTCTGGCGCATGTGACATCAGAAGGAGCAGGTCTGTGATGACACTGATTCCTTTAACATCACAAGGATCAGGGCTGACTTCTGCTTTCTTGCCTGTTACATCCCGAGGGGCAGGGCTATAATGTTCTCTGGTATTGTAATAAGTTAGTTGAGACTCCATTATCTTCATGCAGGAAAAGCCCATTATTTACACAACTCATTTTATACAGTTTTTACAGACCTCATGTGCAACTTTAATTGGTTAATAGCTTTCTTGCCAATTACTCTATTGATTAGTAAAAGGTATTCTACTTGTCCATCAAATCTCTCTATTCTTGGATTGTTTACATATTTTCTTTATTGATTCTCATGGGAGAAATCCCTTGTTATTGCAGGTGCATTTGTTTTTCAACCCAGGAATAGGTTGTTATGCTAACGAGTTTTCATACCAAGATTGTTTATGCATGGGAACTTGCAAATTACTTAGAAGAAGTGACAGACTAACTTTGGCAATTTAGCAAAGCAGGCCTGATTTTATGAGGCCTTTCTTTTATAATTCTTTTACCTGTCACGACACTCTGGTGGCAGTGACATCATAAGGAGAGGGGCTCTGATGTGCTCTGGTGCCTGTGATATCACAAGGAGCGAGGCTGAGATGTGCTCTGGGTCCTGTGACATTATAAGGTGCAGGGCTGTGACATGTTCTGGTACTTGTGACACCAAAACAGGCAGGACTGTGATGTATTTTGGTGCCTGTGACATCCCAAGGAGCAGGGCTGTGTCATTCTCTGGTGCCTGCAACATCATAAGGAGGGGGGCTGTGATGACTGTGGTGCCTGTGAGTTTACACAGAGCAGGACTGGCTGTGTTGTGCTCTTTTATCAGTGACATCACCAGAAGATAAACTGGGATGTGATCTTTTACCTGTCACATCACAAGGTGTAGGGCTTGTTTTGATGTGCTCTGATGCCTGTGATATCACACAGAGCAGGGCTGTGACATGCTCTGGTGCCTCTGACATCACATGGAGAAGAGCTGTGATGACTGGTGCAAGTGACATCACAAGGAGCAGGGTGGTGATGTGCTCTGTTTTCTGGCACATCACAAGGATCATGGCTGTGATGTGTTCTGATGCCTGTGACCTCACAAATAATGACACCTTGTGAAGGCTGACCTGGAACAGATACTAGACAGAGCTAAGAGAATAAAGTAGATATTTATTAAAAGGCCTTAAAGGATACACCTTGGGCAATACAAGAGTCTGGCCAGGGCTACACCCAAGATGGTCCCAAAATGGTCCCAAAATGGACAACCGGTCACAAGGTCCATTTGCATATTGGGATGTCTTGGTTTAGATAGACAGGTATCTGCCAGGGAAGATTGGAGTCTCCCTTGGAATGGAGAATGTAAGCCCCCCCCCCCTTTCCAAATTATTATAAATTTGCAATTAAAAGGCTGTCAGGCAAAGATTTTGGGAATAGGTATAGCAGTTCTTTACTAGGGATATTAAAAATACAAATGTTGTAGTACAAAAGAATAAGCAAGCAAACAAACAAACAAGAAATCCTAGAAAACCGTGACAGAGTCAGAAATACAACCTGACACCCTGTTGGTCAGGGTGTTGGAAACAGTCCAAAAGTAAGCCCTCCTGGAGTGGCAGATGTGGTCCTGTTGGAAGTAGAGATGGTCCTGTAGAGAAAAGGGTCCAGAGATGGGTCCGGTCTTCATTTGGGAGTCCCATGGGAACACTGGATGACTGGTGACACTTGTGGCTCCTTTTTATCTAGGTGGAAATGGTTTGGCTCTTCCTCCCTGGGTAGAGCATCTCACAATGGGATGATGTAATGTGTCATGTCATTGGTGAGCTTTAATGGTGCATTAACAGAAGATATGCCCATGGAGGTAATGGGAGGGTGAGCAGAGATCAGAAACAATGCCCCACCCGGTTTTAACAGCTGGCTTGTAATCAGAAAGGCAGCTGCCCCCTCCCTCCTGGAGTTACAACAGATAAAGGAAAAAAACCTCCCCAACTGGGTTTCAACAGATGGAATAGAATAAACTTTTTTTTTTGGTTACATAAGCCAAGACATGGGGTTAATTGTCCAATTACAGCTTCGGATTATAAAGTCCCATCCTTCTTGTTTTCTCTCTTCAGTTCACCGTTGTTTATGCTTTTGGGCCTGAAAACTTGTAACGGTTGTCCTTGCTCTCAAGCTGGAAAAAGATTTGTTTTGTCTACCTATTAGCTGAAGAGAGCTTACTAACACCTTAATATGAGGCTCAGAACTGCACACCTAGGTAGCACAGAATCTGAAAACATGAAAGCTAAAACTTAAGGCATCAATCGCGGGGCTGTCATGTGCACTGGTGACTGTGACATCACATGGAGTGGGATTGTGGTGTGCTGTGGTGCCTGTGAAATCACAAGGAGAAGGGCTGTGATGACCGTGATGCCTGTGACATCAAAAGTATCAGAGTTGACTTCTGCTGTTTCCTGTGACATCCCACGGAGCAGGGCCATGACATGCTCTGGTGCCTTTGATATCATAAGGATGGGGGGCTGTGATTTGCTCTGGTGTCTGTGACATCATAAGGAGTGGGGTTCTTATGTGCTCTGGTGCCTGTGACATCACAAGGTTTTGGGCTGGTTGTGATATGCTCTGGTGACGGAGGAGGTACGACTGACACCAAAGAAGGCTTCAAGCATAAGTACTTTTTTTTCCTCTACTGCAACTTTTTATACTCTTTCTTACATGCATTACACCTGTGTGCCATCTCTACCCTTCTGTGATTGGTCAGGTACTATTACCAGGGTTGGCCTGAGATAAAAAGGAAGTCGGAGTATAGAGAGAATGCAGATCAAGCCAATATGGTTAACAGCTACATTCTACTTTATTCAGCTAAAATGGCTACTTTTTATACAGTTCCATATAGTTTACAATTCACAGCAGCTCTCTATTGGCACACAGCAGAGAGAAGTATAACAACACACTTTATTTTGCTAACTCTTAAGGTGGCTATCACGTGCCCACTAACAAGTCTATTCAGTGACCTTCACAACCCTATTATCTTTCCCTGACACCTTAACTACTAATTTCTAACTGCGCCACACTTGGCTAAGAATTTCTAGCTGCGTCACAGGCTTCAAGGCCTCACTCAGGCCCCTGTTAAGGCCTCAACTCGGGTAGTTCAAGGCCTAGGTAGACATCATGTCCACCTTCCCTGAGGAATTCTGCAACAAGGTACACCTCAGCATTCCATGTATTTTTACCTTCAATATTGTTCACCTGTCCTACACAGTTGTAGCCTATTAGGGATGAGGCTCATCTGCAGCCCCATTCCCAATCACCACTAATTGTGTGCCTACAATTCCTCCTTCTTTTCCTTTTAAATAAATGCCGTGTTTACCATCCTTCTACAGGGCCCTTGCAGAAGAAATAGCAAACATGGTACAAGTGTCTTTTTATGTAGGTTCCACTAGCTCTGGAATGCGTTCATGTACCGACCTTGATTCATTCCCCTAATCTACATTATATTTCATCAAAATCCTTATACCTACACTTATGGAATATTGACAGTAAAAATCCTTATTACCTACATTTATAGAATATTGACAACATCATTAGCAACATACGCGAATAAGCCAAAGGCTGTAATTTAGGATATTAACAAAATCAACAGCTATATAATTCTACCAATAGCTATACCACTTTAACAACATCAATAACTATACAGCTCCATAAAGTAACATACAAGGATAAGATAGAATCTGTATGTTCCCATCACCCACACATCTTTGCTTATTCCAAGGAGTCAGGTGAGCCATAGCAAGGTTCGTTGCTTCAAGGGGCATTATCCAGCACAGGTCAAATGCAACGAGCAGGCACCCACTGAACTCCAGTATCTGTCGAGATACAGGCCTATCCACATCCCTAGTTAACAAGATCCCATGGGCCCTCCCGGACTCATGTTTGCAAATTACAAACCCAGACTGGAGCAGGTCCATGAGTCCTGTCACTTGGTAACAAAAGTGCATTAGAATAACAGGCATTGTACACAAGGGAGGAATAGTAAGATGATTCAACGTAAACACAGCTTTCCAAAATCTTTGAACTCTTTGCCTGTGAGGTTCCACTTACCATTCCCCCTGTTTTGTTTTTGAAGAAAGGCTTTAAGTGTAGATTGAAAATGTCTTATAATAGCTGGACCAATTGAAGAATGCAAAATACTAGTAACATGTTGAACACCCCAAGATTCTAAGAATTGTTGAGTATGCTGAGCTACATAACTAGGTCCATTATTAGCCTTGACAATATGTGGTACACCTAAAACTGCAAAAGCACTACGTCAGTGCAAGATCACATCTTTTTGCCTTCTCTTCTGTATGTACAGAAGCTCAGTAGGCCTTAGAATAAGTGTCCACGGAAACATGTACATATTTAAGGCGACCAAACTCTGAAACATGAGTGAGTGGTAACTGTTTTTCTGCTCTGATAGAAATACCCATTGTAAGAAATGCAAAGGACTGTACTGTCACGCCATTGGGCTATGAGGCCCACAGGATGGTCCAGAGATAGTAAAATATATATATACTGAAAGATATGGTGGTAACCACCCTCCAAGCTTTTCCCTTTTGTACTCTTAATTCTACTTGCCTCAATATAGCAAGTGCTTCTGGTGACAAGCTCCTGGAAGATAACAAGGAAGGACTACCTTTTAATTAATCAAAAAGTGGTGCTCAGTACTATAGTACTATACTGAATTCCAAGACACTATAAGTTGCTTTTTCACCATTCAGTGTTACCTAGCTCTGCATTAGTTTTAAGGCTATGTATACAAATATGCATATGTCAAAGTTAGGGAAAGACAAATATAGCAAAATGCACTGTACCACAGTGTCCTATCAAGAAGTAATTATACACCAAGTTCTGATTTTGTTTAACTGCAGTAAATGTTACAATCTACTTGTGTTACTGATTTTCCTTTTGAGGAGGCTGCCTACTAAATGAGTAAACTACATATGAAATACAATATTCTCAACCAAAAAGACAATACAAGGTGCATAAAACAGCAGTTTTGCAACCACAACTGACCTGAAAGCTTAATTTTCGTATGCCTAACCAGAGAAAGCTAAGCTTCAATTACATTAGTTTATTATCTTATAAAATTTCAAACAGTTAAATATTGTCAACATGCTACACCTCAAGTCACAAGTATCCCATTTAATATTATTCAAAAGAAAATTCTTTCCTTACTCAGCCCAGTAATACTGTAGGAGGGAGCAAGTCAAGAGAAAGAAAAGCCCTCTCACTTGCTACTCTTGGAGGCAACCCCATTTGATTCAGACCATGGCCAGCAGTCTTGTCCTTTTGTGCTTTTACTTGTCTATGATGGAGGCCAATACCAGATACTGCCCTGCCCCAGGTTCTTCCAATACATTATACACTGTTGGTACCACCCAGAGACTTCACATCATGCAGACCTTTAATTGCCTTCCCTTCCTTTCTGCACACAAAGGCATCTGCAATGTTTATCTCTAGCACGTCTTAGTGGGGAATAGATTAGGTTGTAAAATAGAGCAGGATTACAAAGAAAATTGCTGAATACATACAGTGCCTTGACATAACCTTTTCCAGGTAGCTTTATTGTGCCATACTCCACTCTGTCTTAGCACATATTTAATAATTTGCAATATAGGTCGCACTTAGAGCTTTGAAGAAGACACAAGTGTGTTGCAGAATTTCTTAGAGACGGTGGACATGATCTGTATTTAGACTGTAATTGAATCACCCAGATTGGGCCTCATGGTGAGGCCTGTAGGAGTTTGTGTCGCAGCTGGAAATTCAGCTGCCAAGTCTGTGGCGCAGTTAAAATACACCTTAAGGTGTTAGCAGAAAACAGAGGGCTTTCTAGTAGGTAATAAGTATAACAATTAGTGTGGATGTAGCGACGCGAGTTTCAGGTTTTTATATTTGTATCAGTATTTGTTATAAGTCTGTACTTGGTATGTCCCTTCCACCCTCCCCATTCCTACCCCTGTGGTTCCTCCTGATGTAACCCCTCCCCCTTCCATTCCCCATTGGGTCAGTGTTTCCCAGCCCCCGAGCTGGGAAAAAGGGGACACACCACGTCCACTCTCTCTCTCTCCACTCTCTCACCATGCTTCCCCCATGCTGAAAAGGGGTTCTGGCAAAACCCCTTCCACATGGCTGCACTGAATAAACATTCTTCCTAACCCGAGAGAGCACGGTTCCTTCTTCCAAGCCTGACCCACGCAGCAGCTGCTGAGCTGATGAATCCACACGAGATGTTTCTGTGGTCTAGAGGGATTCACTGCTAGCCGGTAGCAGCCCCCACCACGAGAGAAACTTCAACATGTGGACACAGTAGCCGCCTTAAGAGTTTAGTCAACAATAAGTGTTTGCATTTTTCCCTGTGCTGTATGCCAATGAGAAGACACCTGTAAATGTAAACTATGCAGAGATGTATATAACCTGCCATGTTAGTAGGAATAAACGGAGAACGTAGCATTAACCATACTGGTCGGATCTGCGTTTGCTCTCGCCTGACTTCCCACTTATTTTTGGGATTCCCTTGGCTTGTCAAGTGACCTATAACAGCTTCCTCAATGAGATCATTATCTGCAAGATCTAGCACTATTCCTTTCCCTTTTTCTAATTCTAAATTATAATCCTTTCTCAAACACACAGCAAACATTTATGGAACAAACTCACATCACTCTGAACACAGCCTTAATGCTAAGTAAATTACACCATGTCATATAAACCTTTATCTGCAGAAGATCACAGAATCACAGAATGACTAGGTTGGAAGAGACCTTCAAGATCATCAAGTCCAACCCAGTCCTAACACCTCAACTAAACCATGGCACCAAGTGCCACATCCAGTCTTTCTTTAAACACATCCAGGGATGGTGACTCCAGCACCTCCCCAGGCAGACCATTCCAGTACTTTATCACCCTTTCCGTAAAAAACTTTTTCCTAATATCTAACCTATATTTCCCTTGGCCCAGCTTAAGACTGTGTCCTCTCGTTCTGTCAGTTGCTGCCTGGAGAAAGATACCAAACCCCACCTGGCTACAACCACCTTTCAGGAAGTTGTAGAGAGTGATAAGGTCACCTCTGAGTCTCCTTTTCTCCAGGCTAAACAACCCCAGCTCCCTCAGTCGTTCCTCATAGGTCTTGTGTTCCAAGCCCCTCATCAGCCTTGTGAGGGGTGAGCAGGTGCCTGTGAAATCAGAAAGAGAAGGGTTGTGATGATTGTGATGCCTGTGACATCCCAGGGAGCCGGGCCATGACATGCTCTTGTGTCTGATATCATAAGGATGGGGTCTGTGATGCGTTCTGGTGCCTGTGACATCCCAAGGAGTGGGGTTGTGATGTGATCTCCTGCCTCTGAGATCACAAGGAGAGGGACCATGATGTTCTCTGGTGCCTGTGACATCACAAGGTGAAGGGCCGGCTCTAATGTGGTCTAGTGCCTGTGATATCACAAATAGCAGGGCTGCTTGTGATGTGCTCTGGTGTCTGTGATATCACAAATAGCAGGGCTATGATGTGCACCTGTGCCTGTGACATCACAAGGAGCAGGGTTGTCTTGTCCTCAGGTGCCTGTGACATCACAAGGAGCAGGGCTGACTTGTGTTCTGTTGCTAGTGACATGCCAAGGAGCAGGGCCGTGATGTCCTCTGGTGCCTGTGACATCACAAGAAGTGGGGTTGTGATATGCTCGGGTGCCTGTGACACCAAAACGGGGAGTGCTGTGATGTTCACCTGTTCCTGTGACATTACAGGGAGCGGAACTGGCTGTTATGTGCTCTGGTCCTTGTGACATCAAAAGGTGTGGGGTTGTAATGTGCTCTGGTGTTTGTGACACCAAAACGGGCAGGGCTGTGACATCACAAAAAGAAGTGTTGGCTGCAATGTAGAAGAATTTCTTAGGGAAGGTGGACATGATCTGTATTTGGACTGTGATTGAATCACCCAGACTGAGCCTCATATTGAGGCCTGTAGGAGTTTGTGGCGCAGCTGTATTTCAGCTGCCAAGTCTGTGGCGCAGTAAAAAATTACACCTTATGGTGTTAACGAGGAACAGAAAGTTTTCTAGTAGACAATAAGTATAGCAATTAGTGTGGACACAGTAGCTGCCTTAAGAGTTTGTTCAACAATAAATGTTTGCATTTTTCCCTGTGCTGTATGCCAATAAGAAGACATTTGTAACTGTAAACTATGCAGAGATGTATATAACCTGCCATGTTAGTAGGAATAAACGGAGAACGTAGCATTAACCACATTGGTCGTATCTGCGTTTTGCTCTCGCCCAGACTTCTCATTATTTTCGGGGTTCCCTCGTCTTTTCTGCAATGTGCTCTGGTGCCTGTAGCATCACAAGGAGCATGGCTGGTTGCAATGTGCTCTGGTGTCTGTGATATCAAAACAAGCAGGGCTGTGATGTGTTGTGGTGCCAGTGACATAAGGAGTGAGGTTGTGATGTGGTATGGTGCCTGTGACATCACAAGGATCATGGCTGTGATGGGCTCTGATGTGTGTGACCTCACAAATAAAGGGGCCACCATGTGCACTGGTGACTGTGACATCACATGGAGCGAGACAGTCTCTGATGTGCTCTGGCGCCCATGACATCACATGGAGCAGGTTGTAGTGGTTTCACGTTCGCCAATTCCCATTTCCCAAAATTAGTGGAGTGGTCTGAGTGTCTACCATAATAATTTACCTTTTTTTCTGCTGTGAGGTAGGATTAGGAGAAAAGCAAAGCAGGCTCGAACTTAAAAGGTATAAAGATAGGTATATTAACAAACACTAAAAGAAAAGAAAGGGAGTCAAAGTGAAACCTTCAAAACACTCCTCCCCACAAACTGTTCCCTTTCCCACTAACAACATAAAGAGACAAAACCTGGAACTCTTGGTCAGTTTACCACCCATAAAATAGTCTTTCATCGGTTTATTTATAGAGAAGTCTCTTTTAGTCTGCCATGGATTTTTCCTACTGACAACATAGAACAGTTTTCTTGTGGGTTTTAATTCTCACAAAAAACAGCCACCCAGGAGCCTGCTTTTGTGAAGTCCCTCCCATTGGCAGCTTTCCTGCCAGCTGCATATGGGTCATGGATGCTCCTGGGGTATCCTTTTTAAAAATGAATGGTTCCAAACACAAAGGATTTTCTTCATCTCATGGAACAGAGGTCTTCTTATCCTTTTCCCTGGTGCAGAGGGCTTCATATCTCATCTCTCTCTCTCTGTCTGTTCAAAATTCTCATAAAATCACAGCTTCTCATAGGATCTCAGCTACTTCAATATTCACTTAGTCCATCACAAATACCTTTGCTACAATCCATAACCTGAACAATCTTATCATTTCCCCAATGCATGTTTTCCACGATTTAAAGGGATATTTTCGTATATTACAGTCCATTATCATGGCTCATAAAAGACTTTCAGCCTAAAACCAAGGCTTCTTCTCTATCTCCTCTCACTTAGGGTCTGTCTTTCTCTCTTCACCAGCTTCAGTTTCATGCTGTGTTTCTTCACATCTCATTCTGACTCTTTTCCTCTCACTTGGGGGAAGGGTTAATGTCCTCAGGTCTCAATTTGTGCAGTTAAAAAGTTAACATCTCGCCCAGGTCTGTCTTTCAGGGGCTGCAGCTCCCGGTGTTGGATTTCAAAGCTGTACCGATGGGGGGGAAGAACTCATGCCAAAAGATCGAAGTGGCCCAGGGAAACTGCAGTCAGGAATCTCAGCAGCCAGGACAGGCTGATGGACACTTCCCCAACCCCTTGCTAGCATCGGAGTAGGTCTGGCCCAGCTTGGGCCCAGAGCTGTTATCAGGGGCCCGGCGGTCACCTCCCTCCACCCAGGCCGGTGGCAGGGCAAGCTTTAAAGTCAGCTAGATGTTAGTAGCCAGGGCCTCCCCTTCCCCCCCACCAGCAGCTGCTGGGGCCCAGGGCCCAGCTCAACCCTGCCAGGGCTGCAGCAGTGGCAGAGCCCGGCCAGGCTGAGCCAGGAGGGGGGAGGGCGGTGTGTCAGGTGCACATGTTCGGGGTCCCCACCCAAGGAATGAAGCAGACGCAGCAGCTCAAGGGGAAGCTTCTACTACTTTATTCTAAAAATCTGACTCCATATATACATTTTTACAAAAGGCCAGAGATTGGCTACACAGGTTGCCACCTCTTGACCTGGATGGCGAACATCACCGTCCATCACATTTCTCCTCCCAGAGGACAAGAATGCAAACAATAGATAAGTGCTAAAAATATACATTATTTTTGAGAAGCTGCGTGAGAAACTCCAGTTCAAGAGTATAAACAACAAAAAGACTTCTGCATCAGGGCGACA
>JANPWX010002401.1:0-11885 GCA_024734555.1 Trochalopteron elliotii
GCACCCGCGCGCCTGCGCCGGCCTAGGCCGCTCTGCGCGTGCGTGCCGAGCCCGGCAGCGGCCCCTCAGCCGCGGGTGCGTCATTCGTAGTCACAGAAACTTCACGGACACAAACATCGCGGACACAGAGCCTGGGAAACACCCCGGGATCCCCAGCACAGGCTGTCATCGAACATCGCCCGCACTCTGTGCCACGTCCACCCTTGCCTTAAACACTTCAGGGACGGGGACTCTATCACCTCCCTGGGCAGACCCTTCCAATGTCTGACCACCCTTTCCGTGGAGAAATTGTTTATAATGTCGATCCTAAACCTCCCCTGGCACAGGTCCTGTCATCGCTAATTTCCTCATTCCCCAGTGCTTCAGTCACAGAATCCCAGAATCACTGAGGTTGGGAAAGACATCTGAGATCACCGAGTCCAACCTGTGCCCGATGCCCAGCTTGTCACCCAGCCCAGAGCACTGAGTGCCACCTCCAGGCCTTCCTTGGACACCAGGGATGGGGACTCCACTACTTCCCTGGGCAGCCCCTGCCAATGTCTTATCACCCGTTCTATGAAGAATTTCATCCTAATGTCCAGCCTAAACCTACCTTGGCAAAGCTTAAGACTGTGTCCTTTTGTGTCACGGGTTGCCCCAGTGTCCCCAGTGCCTCAGTGTGCCTGTGTTGGCAGGGGTGTGGAACAAGATGAACTTTAAGGTCCCTTCCAGCCCAAACCCTTCAGTGATTCCATGGTATTGGCCTGCTGTGGTGCCAGGCACAGCTAGTCATAGTGGTTGGACGGGGGGCCTTGTGCTGCCACACTTTTATCCCTCAGGTGTTTGAGGATGAGGAGGAGGACATGTCCTTGGCTGTGCTGTTCTGGAGGTCTCACCCCTGGAAGTGCCTGTGTGGCACTCGCCTGCCCCAAGCAGTCCCCAACCCTGTCCCCTGCCCTCTTAGCCTGGGGTTTCTCATTCTATAGATAAGATCACACATAACTCACCTAAAGTAGTGCTGTGTCCCCCCAACTGGAGTCCTGAAGCAGCTCACATGTTCAGAGTAACACTGCATTTTAATGCTTCTTCCCTTTTTTCTGACATAGGTCTTACAAAACACGTTCATGCTTTATTTAAAACTCATGGCTAATCCAGCTGCAGTCAGGAGTCTCATTTGCATCAATAAAACAGGATGGGATGTATAGACCTGCAGTGTTGTGGTTATGGGTTATTATGTTAAGTTACTGAGGGCTGTCTAATTTGTCCCTAATAAAGGGCTGCATTTTATAGGTAGGGCTGTAATACAATCTGTACTTAGTGGAGAGGGAAGCAATTATGCTGCAAGTCACAGATATTTAAAAGTATTTTTACAAGCTGGCCTGTACATTGCACTCACCCAAGCATCAGCCTCATCTAGTGCACTTGGAGTGAGTGGTTGTAACTGGTTTGGCCTGTGTAGGAAAGAGGCACCAACCTACAAATTCAGATTATTAAAGGTTGTTGCTTGATGTGCATCCAGTATCTCCACATAGCATGTAAGTTGGATTGGTTGGTTGATTGTTTTCTTTCCATTTGGGATGTGGAAAAAATGGTGAGTTTTTGGCAGCTGTGGAAAGTGAATGAGATTATTTCAGTTCAAGTTTCTAAAGCTGGAGGAATAGTGTCACTACTGCAGTCTTATTTATGTCTATAGTAGCTTTCTTGCCATAGTTCTAGTTTTGTCTCAGATTTATATTGGCACTAAGACTTGTTATTTTTTGCCACTGGAGATCTGTGGAGGGAGCAAAAAAAAGATAAATTGGGAGTGTGCTGATTTTCTTGTTGTACCTCTTACAGATGGAGAGACTGAAACAGAAATAGTCTTTGTAAGATGACTTTTTTCTAGGCAAATGCCTTTTTGGAGCTGAAGTTAAAAAAGAAAACTCTCAGAAACTGATTGTTCCCTTTTATCACTCTGTGTTAATCCACGACAGTTTTAGAATGTGTTATACCATAAATATTTTTATACTTAGTTACTTCCTGGTGGCTTGTACTCTTGAGTTAATTGATTTATTATTTATTTGACATCCAAGACTAGTTTCTATTGCTGTTTGAAGTGAGTATAATTATGGGTTTGTTTCCTATTTTTCAAATTAATTAGTATTAGTATAAAGATTTACCTTGTAAATGTTTACTTGATTCAGCAGTCCAAGCATTTAAGGATTTTTGGAGACTAAGATCATACTGCTACACATTGTAGGCAGAAATTATTTTTCCTTCTTATGCTGCTCCTTTTTATTTTCTTTATGTTTCCTGTCAGATCTCTCAAGTAATTGCAGAACAGCTCAGTAACTCCTGAATTATTTGATTACATTATTTTTCCCATTTCCTTATAGTCATTCTTTCTTTTGTGGCACTCCTTGACATCAAGTTGTTTCCATTAGTTGCTAAAAAGGAATGACCTGGCTTGACCAGGTCTCCCTGGAGAGATTCCTGATTTTGGAATGTTGAATGAAGTAACTGGGGTGGAAGGGCTGAATTTGCAGCAGACACTGTGGGATTGTGCACTGAGTACTTGTTCCATGAGGCAAACCACAGCTTCAGGAGCAAACTCTGCTGGAGGTCTGCGTGCTCTCCCCTCATTCTCGCTTATCCCGGAGAAGGGATGGACTGGGGAGAAGTTGCTCAAACCACTAAAGAAGCCTGAAAAAGTTCATCTGTAAGAACAACCCCAATGTCATCTGCTGAGGAGCCAGTGACGGTCACAGGGTGTCCATGGAATTGTCCTTGGGACAAACTGAAGGCCATGGAGTTCCCATCTTTGTCCTTATCAGTCACCACCCTGGGATCTCCCAGTGTCTCCAGTGCCTGACAACACCTGGACTCCATTTACACCTCCCAAACCATGACACAGCAGAGGGATCTTACAATGAGCAGAGTTTTTAATTAGCATTCAGTTCAGAAAGGCAGTGAAAACATCTTTATATTATTGGGTTCACAGTAGGCTGAGGGGTGAGAGACAACAGGAGTGGAGAGTTACCAGTGTTGGTTTGCCTAGGACAAGTAGCAGGAGTAAGGGAAACCTTGGAAAACCTGCTTTTTCAGCTGTCATAGGTTATTCTCTGCACTGCCAGAGACACCAACATTCTTGGCCAAGGCTGCTTTATTTTATTAGAGCGGGCAGATGTTGAATCCTTAAATACAGCTTTACCACCTCTGTCTTTTATTAAAGTGTGTACTGGTTTGAAAGCAAAACCAGTGAGAGACTCCAAGTCAGAAATACAATTTAATAGGAGGGGGGGAAAAAAGGTAAAATAAAATAAAATAAATAAAAAGCAATAGTACAAAAGACCTCTGACAGAGTCAGAATACAACCTGACACCCTGTTAGTTAGGGTGGTGGTAGCAGTCCAGATGAAGTGGTCTTGTTCAAGCAGTAATCTCATAGTAAGGCCTGGTAGCTCTTGTCCTCTGGGAATCCAGTGGGTAAGGGCCCCCTGTGCTGTCCCAAATCCCAGATTATATCCAGGTGGGAATGCTTGGCTCCTCCCCCTGGGCGGAGCATCTCACAATGGGCTGATATCATTCTATGAATCATGCAGTGGGTCCTTGATGGCCCATTAAACAGAGAGAGCTCCTGGAGGGAGTTTCCTATGAGTCATGGGGCAAGGCATTGATGGGGCCATTAACAGAAGATAGCCCAGAGGGAGGGAGCAAGGGAAACACTGCCCCACCTGGTTTCAACAGCTCATGAAGATGGTAATAAAATACATACTTTGGGCACATCCTACACTGCAACCCAGGACAAAGTTAAAATTCAATTTACATTCATGGAATTTGTTTGCATAATGCTTTACCTGATTTTTATTAAATTTCACAGAGTTCTTTTCTGTAACAAACTCTCTTTTCAGTGCAAATGTGTTGCCAACCAGCTAGACACCCGGCTTCCCAAAAGCTCACATGCATGTTTGCTAAGCTTGGCAAGTCGAAATCAAAATGAAATTATGATAAAAATCCATGTGGATTTCTAACTTGGAGTCTGAGGTTCAAGAAAAAGGTGAGAAATCCTGAAGACACTGAAGTGCTCTGTAGGTGGACAGATTGGGAAAAGGAGTTTATTTCCTTGGAAGTTACTGAGGTTGTTTTGAATAATAGTCTGTGATGAAGGTGTGTGACCTGCTGATTCCCTTCACACTAATGTGGCTGCCTCAATGTTCAGTAATTTTAGCACTTTGCAAGTTACTTCCTGTGTTAAAGAAAATGTAAGAGTTCATATCTTGTTCTAATTAGGAAAACTGATGCTGAACATGTAATACTTCTCCAAAAAATAATCAGCATAATCCTTTGGTGAACGTATCCTGGATTAATTTGTCTCAGAGTCAGTAGCATTATTTCTTACAGCTGTTTGAATATTCAGTGTAGGTAAATTCCCAGGTATGACAGGCATGGGAAGTGAGCAGAACTTGTTGCCTGTGCAGGTGGGGTATGGGGAGGCAGCTCTTCCTGGATTAATGGGATGGCTCTGGACTCTGTGGTTTTCTAGGGGAGCTCCCAAACATCTACCAATTGGTTTATTCAGCACAGGGTACTGCTTTGGATATTCAGAATCAGCATGTAAGAACTGCCGATGGCAAACTGATTTCCATCTGCACTTTACAGGTGACTTAATATCAGAGAGCTTTGAACCTGCCACAGACAGAATATTGCCAGATGTCCTTCACACTGGTGTGAAATCGGTGGAAAATGGTACAGAACTGTCTGTTGACTGAGGATTTGGTATATCCAGGACACAAAAAGTTTTAATAAATCTCACCTGTTTATATTTGGAGGTTTAGATGTTGGAATGTAAACTGCAGTTATGACTCAGTTCATAACTGTGGCTGGGGGATCCTGTAATCTGTTTATTTAAATCAGTTTCTAATCATCTCTGCAGGTATTCTTTGAGCTCTGCTTTACTGGATTCAAGTCAGAGGCTACCAAGGAATCTTACCATGACTTTGATTGGCAGGTGTAGTTCACGAGTGATTAAAATCCACTGCAAAAATGAGTTATTAAAGCAGAGCATGACCTCTCCTGAGTTTAGCTGGGCCAAGCCTGTCATGCAATGCTCAAGGGTTTATCTGAAGTTCAAGTGATTTAATCAAAACGCTCCATCCTGTCTTTATCTAAATTACAGATGTCAAATGCAACAATGAAAGTATTTTAACACAGAAGTGACCTTGGATACAGAAATCCACATAATTAAAAAATGTGTCAAGGACCTGACTCAGGTCTTCCCTCGCAGGTCATCAGGTCTAGCTTTAAAAATTTATCCTGCAATTGGAAGAGTCTTCACTGCAGTTGATGAACTGTTTGGAGAGCATGATGTGATGAGCCTGTGTATGGAAACCCTGGAGCTTTGGGATGACTTCAGCTGGATCTTGAAAGATGGAAGTTTCAGAACTATTTCTGATGAGGTCATTTGTGGGAACTGAGCTCCACTAGATAAAACAAGAGCACTGGTACTGAAAGAGGAGGAGACAGGAGTGGAAACTGGGTCCTGCCAGTCGTGCAGGAGGAAAAAGAATCACAAAATTAACTCTTCTATGTTCTTTCAAAGTGACGTAAATCAGTCGGTGGCCTCGTCATTGTGTATCCACATGGGAGATCTGAAGGCAGTTCTCAACATGACAAAGTAGATTATTATGAACTTTATTGATTTGTTAATGGACTAATAATTGTCTCCTCTGTTGCTTGCTATAAATTTGTTTAAGGAGTAGGTTATTCAGAGCAAGAGTCTCCTTTGCCCAGCTCTGGCTGTGACTGAATAACTGTTCTGGGGGAGGCAGAACTTGGGCAAAAATGACTTGTAATGCAGCTGGTGCTGCATTTAGTAGTGCACTGGAATGAGAGTGAGAAAAATTGGGCACGAGACGATGTTTCCTCCTTTAAATGCCTTTATTAAAGTATAGCTCTTTTAGAAGCAGGCGCCTCGGGGGGTGGGATGGCCTCCACCGCAGTGCTGAGAAGGAGGGGGGGGGCTGGACACTCTGCTGCTGCACACAGCTGAGTGGGGAATTAGCCTCCCCCCTCACGGGAGCATGCTCCCAACAATTCCAGTCCAATGTGATTTCCACTGATGAGTCGGATGTTCAGACTGCTCTTCTGGTCACGGCGAGATCAAAAGGTCCTGGCATCAATTGGCCTGTACTCTTCAGTCTTTATTGTTATTATTCTTTTTGTTTTAAGTTGTTGTTAAAGAGTCTTAATTGCTGTTTGTTTTGGAAGTTGTCCCGATTTTGCTGAGGTGTTGCATCCTGGGATCTTTAATTACCATAAGGGGTGTTAGAGTAGGAGACGGGGGCAGGGAGGGTGAGATAGCCAGGCCGAGTAGAAAGGTGTAGGAGTCTTACGTTGCCATGGAAACGACATTCTTGCTTGACAGGTCACGAAGATATATTACAAAAATGAGTACAGAGAGTTTCTAACATTTAACTTTACATTTCTATAACTAATATAACTAATACTTTCTAACTTTAACTTTTAGGAGTTGTTTTAAACCTCGTTTTTCACAATTCCCCTCTCTCTCTATTTGATCGGGCCTTTGACCGCATCAACTTTTGTCACTTGGTTTATGGGAGCTCACTTTCTTTTTCACTCTGAAATTGGCAATATATTTGTTCTGCTGTCTCGAGTTTAACTTCTTCTTGAGTTTCTAATTTCTTGATATGTGCAGGCTTGTTAGTATTTTGGAGACTGGCTTGGACTGTCGCTGTTACAGTATGAATAAGACAAGGGATAACACAAGGGAGGAGGAGGATACTGGCCAGTGCCGTGCCTATTATAAAGACTACTTTCTTCCACCACGCTCCTTTTAAGGACCAAAAGCTATCCCACCAATCTATGGACGCAATAGGTTTCCATTTTTGATTACCTACATATGCTATTTTCCTGATTTCTTTTGAAATGTTTCGAATTACTTCACTTTTGTCACCGATTTCCAAGCAGCATTCTGAGGTGTTGAATTTTCCACAGATGCCTCCTTCATTTGCCAATAGATAATCTACAGCCAATCTAATTTGGTACCCCACTGCTTTAGTTTGTTTTAATTGGTTGCTTATGTAATCTAATGCCAATGCTGTTTTATTAGAAATTATTTCTAATACTGCTTGGAGTCGAATTATACGATTTAACATGTAAATTGGTGTCCAGTACCCCCAGGACCCATCCTGTGCCCATGTTGCTGGTCCATAAGTCTCTATAATTTTCTCTGGAGTCCAGACTTCTCCTTTCCAGGTTTGCTCACTCCCCAGGTCAATTGTAGTTCTTTTCTTTCGATTGCTTTTTCTTAAGGTGTCATAAAGGGGGATACCTAGTTGTTGTCCGGATTTGCGTGGAAGAAGGAAGAAAGCCGGCTTTATGATGCCAATAGTGCAACTACCTGACCAGTCTCCGGGGAGGTGTGTGTAAGCTTGGTTCCCACAAATCCAAAATAAGTATCTTGGTGCTTTCCAAAAAGAATCTTTTATATTAAATGGGTGTTCCCAATACTTTGAAATATCTTTCATTGTCCAGAAGGGGTTAATGTTATTAAATTCATCTTTGCATTCGTGTAATTAGTAGTCGGTATAGCCCAATATGTCTCTGGTTTTGTAGGGACCCATTCTTCAATGAATTTTTTCACTGTCAGATATCTCTTACAAGGCATTTTCCCCACAAATGCCTGGTACCTTTTGCCCACTCTTCTTATGCACTCTTCTATTACAGTCGCCTTTAAATCCCACCGTTCTTTTGGTCTTTCTTTCCCTTTTGGAGGTGCTTCTCTTAGCTGTCTCCATCTAAGAATGTCAAGCGGTGTTAAACTACTACCTTCCCAAGGCCATACATCAGCCATCTGAGTGTTCCCACATACCCAGCAGTTTGTTAGGTTCAAATCATGGCTAATCTTTTCCATGAGATCAACAAACAGATTCTTTTCTAGGGGTTCACTTTTTTCACTTTTGTTCCACATTACTGGCTTTTCTTTTATGAGGTCAGCAATTCCATTTAAATTGTTTAGTTCTTCAAAACAAACCCATTCTCTGACAGGGCATTCCCCAACTAGGTGCCGTCTAAGGTCGGTAGCACTTTTGGCAACCCAATATTTCTTTCCATCTTCTACACAGGTGGAAAGGGTGGCTATATCTAAACAGGTAGGATCAACGTGGGTGTGAACCCTTATCAGCGACTGCAGGTTTTCCCCATCATATATGGGCTGATAGCATTTGGTGCATGCTCCTTCTGACAGCTGAACCATTAGCACAGCCACTATCAGCTTCTCCAAGAGTCTGATATGAACCTTTCTGGTCTCGCTCAGTCTTGCCTCTTGGATTCGGTGGCCTTTATGGGGTACCTGTAAGGCTTCACTAGGTCCATTCATACCCACTCCTACTTCTCCAAATTTGGTCTTTGTTAAGTCATGCTCTGTGAGAGAACGGTAGTAATTTTTATCTTTATACATTATTAACTTTTAACAATAACACTTTAAAACTACTATAAAACTTGAAATACAAAACATAATAAAACTTTTTACAATACACCAGCAACTTGTTCACTGTAAATGCTTCTTATCAGTCTTTAGTCTTGTTAACCAGTCTCAGCTTTCTTTTTCAAAGTAAATTTGAGTGGGTTTGAGCTCTTGGACACAGTCCACTCAGGTAGATTGGTGGCTGCAACCCCGTGTCTGGGGTATTATTTGGAGGTGAGAGGGGTCCCTTGACTCAAGTGAAGTGGGTCCAGCCCTTCTCTTGGGTTTTCACAGCTGTATGTGTGGTCAGCAGGACCTGAAAAGGACCCTCAAATTTAGGGGTTAGTGGGGTATTGGTCCATGTTTTTATGAGCACCCAGTCCCCAGGTTTTATTTGATGGAGGTCAGTGTCCAGAGGCGAGGCTTGAGGAAGATGCCCTCTTTTTCTAAGGTCTGCTAACGTGTTGCTAATTGTTCTTATATAATTTTGGGCTTCTGCTTCCCCGTCTAGGTAATCCCCAGCGCTGTAGGGAGTTAACAAGAAGGGGAGTCCAAACATCATCTCATAAGGTGACACTCTTATATCAGACCTGGGACGTACTCTGATCCGCAGAAGGGCTAGAGGCAGGCACGTGAGCCAATTCATGCCTGTCTCGGCGATTAATTTGGTTAATACATTTTTGAGGGTCTTATTCATCCTCTCAACTCTTCCTGAACTTTGGGGGTGCCATGGGGTATGAAGCCTCCACTTAATCCCTAAAGCTTGTATAGTTTCTTGTACCACTTGTGCTGTGAAATGAGGACCTCTGTCAGAATTTATGTTGTTTACTAGACCATATCTGGGGATAATATTTTCCAGCAATATTTTTACTACAACTTGGGCTGTTTCTCTTTTTGTAGGGAAGGCTTCGACCCAATGGGTTAAATGATCTGCAATTACCAATAGGTGTTTGTAACCTTGTACTGCTGGCATCTCAGTAAAATCAATTTGTATGTTCTGGAAAGGCCTAAGGGCTATTGTCCTTCCTCCCAATTTGGTTTTTCTCATAACTTTTTGATTTATCTTTTGGCAAAGGGGGCATCCTTCTGTGATCATCTTAGCCAAATTATACACTCCTACACACAGATGTTCTCGTAGAAAATGGTCACAGAGCCCCTGCCTACCCCAGTGCGTCAATGCATGTATTTCTTCTAATACTTTTTGAGCCAGCGCTTTGTTCAAAAACTTTCTCCCATCTGGGGCTAACCATTCCCCTTGTTGCCCCTGTTGTAATTCTAGGTCTTTTATGGCTTTTAACTCTACTTGATCATAAATTGGTTTCCCTACTTCGTTGTCTGGAGTGCTGTGAAGGGGAAAGATCTTCACTGCATCCCCAGGACTCTGGGCCGCTAGCTTGGCAGCTTGATCAGCAATTTGATTACCTTTTCCCTCAAAGGTATTTCCCTTCTGGTGTCCTCTTACATGCACAACTGCAATCTCTTGAGGTTTCATCAAGGATTCTAACACCAATTTAATTAGCTCATTATGGATCAAGTTTTTTCCTTTAGAATTGAGATACCCCCTTTTTTCCCAAATTTTCCCAAATGTATGCACTATTCTAAAGGCATACCGGGAGTCTGTGTAGATAGTTCCTTGGTCTTGTTCTAATAGGTCCAATCCCCTCTTGAGGGCATAAATTTCACAACACTGGGCTGACCAGTTAGATGGTAATTTTTCTTTTTCTATGACTTTTAAATTGTCTTTGTTGGTACCTTCTACTACTGCATAACCTGAGAATCTTTTCCCTTTGTCCACTCTAGAGGATCCATCTGTGAATAACAACTTCTCGTATGGCAACGGTATGTCTTCAAGATCCTCTCTTGTTTTTGTTTGTAAATCAACAACTTCTAAACAGTTATGTTCTAGGTCTGGTGTAGGTTCTCCTGAAAGAAATTGTGCTGGATTTAAAATTTTTGACGTGGTTAGTTCTACATCCCTAGCTGTGGTTAGAATTACTTCATACTTCAGCATTCTAGAATCGGAGAGCCACTGGGCAGCCTTTTGACTCAGCAGCATAGTTGTTGCTTTCTATGTGTTTCAGGGCACTCTCATTTAAAAGCAAACTAATTGCGGCTTTCTTGGGCTAAAGGACAAGACCAGAAAGTGTCCTTTAAATCAATTACTGTGAACCAGGCATGTTCAGTATGGATTTTACTCAGCAAAGTGTACGGATTAGATACTACAGGGTAGTTGGTAATAGTCTTTTTATTTACCTCTCTCAGATCTTGCACCAGTCTGAATTTGTTCTCTCCTTTCTTGACAGCTAGGATGGGTGTGTTGTGAGGGGACCTGCAGGGCTCTAGGATTCCTGCTGCAAACAAGTTTGTTATAACTGGGGCTAATCCTTCCCTTCCCACTGCTGAGAGGGGATATTGTTTAACCCTTATTGGTGGTGTTCCCTCTGGTATGTTTACTTTTATAGGGGTGATGTCTAAGTAGCCATACTTCCCTTCCTCTGCCCATACGTTTGTGTTAATCTCAGCTAGATCTTCAATGGCTAACCTCATCATTTGTACAACCATTTTTCCTTCTTTTGGAATGATTCCCACCTTTAGCTGCACTTGCAAGTCTCGTCCTAACAAGCTCTTCTCAGTGTTTGGTAGGTATATCAGATCTGTGATATATCTCCTTGAATTTCCCCTGACTTCTACACACTCAACTATAGAAGCTTTAAAGGGCTTCCCTTCTGCACCTATAACATGACATAATCTTTTTCCTATTGTCAATCCAGCAGGGAGCTGTTTAAGACTGGATTTCTCTGCTCCTGTGTCAACAAGAAATTCAATTTCTTCATAGTGGGGACCCACTTCTAGGTTTACAATGGGCTCTTCATGATATTTATTTGGGTCTCCCATCTTATAGAGCTTATGACACCCCTAATCTTCTTTATTTTCCCCTCTCAACCATTTCTCAAGGGTTTCCTGTTCTCTTGCTATCCTTTCATCAAGGATGGCCTTTTTGCATTCTCTCCTGAGGTGCCCTTTTTCTCCACAGTAAAAACAGGTTCTTGTTTCTCCTGGTCTCGGGGCAGTATTCCAAGGTAACACCCCTCTTCCCCTTCCTCGTCCTAGTGGAGGTTTAGTGCTGTCTCCACTCTGAGGGTTTTTACTATCATCTTTATTGTTCCCTAAGTCTTTTACACTCTCTCTTGCTACTGCTACCATACTCTTCGTTTTTGTTCTAGTTTTCTCTTCTTCTCTTTGGAAGTACACTTTCAATGCCTCTCTCACTAATTCATTTATCTCTCTTTCTTGCCAATCCTCAAGCCTCTCTAGCTTCCTCCGGATATCTGGCCAGGATTTTGTTATTTGTTGGTGTAACAGGTAGGGTGAAATGAAAGGGGTTAGTTTGTGAAATGGGGGAATTAGGTTGTGGGGGACATGGTAGAGACGGGGAGGGCAAT
>JANPWX010002635.1:0-21909 GCA_024734555.1 Trochalopteron elliotii
CTGCTAGCAGGCTAAAAATCTTTCAGACTCAGAAATATCAGGCCCACAGGTGGGAACACATCACCTTGGATTCTCTTATTGTAAGTCACATGAAACACTGCACTGCACAAAAATTAAAAGGGATACAACCATTTAAGCCTCAAAGAAGACAGCGGATAGACAGTCACACCACTCAGCCACCCAGGTTCTCACTGATGCATACTAACTTGCAGTCTCTTTCAGATTAGGAAAAGTTGAGAAGTTTGTGTAGAAAAACCTACCAACGCTTGCAGTGGGTGTCATGCACAGAACTGACCCTGCACACCATGCATTGAAGCGTGGAAAGATGAACAAAAGGGATATTTCATTAGTGAAGCTTCAGTGTTAGATATCACTTTAACTAAAAAGCAGGTATTCTCTTTGCAGCATTCAGTATTTAAGCACATGCAACCAGATTCTGCATATTAGTACATCAATAGTTTAAACTCAGTTTTAAGAGATCATAGCAAACCAAATTAATTCTTTAATTCTTGGGTAGTAGAGAATAAACTCCTCCCACCTTGGTATTAAATGATATGACTGATCCCAGAAATCAGGGTTGTTCGGGATTTTTTGGGTATTGGGTATGATGATTTCTTTCTGATCGTGTCAACAGAAAACAAATTGCCCTTAGAAGAATGTCACACTCATGTTAAAATTGACTTTCCAAAAGCAATTTATTCCCGCAAGCAGGGACTGTGATTCAAAGTCTCTAGTTTAAGCTGAAAGAGGCATTTATTTTTCTGGACTCAAAAAAATTGCAGTGGTGACGCCATTTTCAAGAGACAGCCTGACTCTCCCCTGCCATGGCAACCCACGATGCTGATCTCTCAACAACTGAACAGGAGATACTAAGAAAAGCAACAGCTTGCTTCCCCTCCCCACAGTGAGAGCTGCGACGTGCCACCTCTCTGCTTTGCCTTCCTGAGCACTGCCAAGGCCAAGCCCAGATCTGCAGTCTGATGTGTAACATAAATTCATCACAGATCTGTCCTCTGACTGGAAATTTGCTGCTCTGCCCAGCATTAATGTCTTCAGATGAGAGCAGGTGCCAGTAAGCAGCCCTGTTATGCATCAGCCCTGCATGTAATTTCATTGCCATGAACTGGCACCACAGCACAGCGAGTGCTGGGTACAGCTGATTTATGGTGCTCCATCAGAAATGTGTGTCCTTATGTCAACTTTTGCAGCTGCAACCTTGAGGAAGAAGAGTGTGTAGCCAGCTGGGGGACTTGGCATTCCCCAAGGTGTCCATGTTTCCTGAAGAAGTATTTCACTTGGCATCTGTCAGAGCTGTGGTAAGGTCAGCTCAGCCCAGCCCCTCCAATGCTTTGCAGAGCACAAGGTAAGAGGCTACTACTCCATCTTTCTGCATAAGAATCTGCTTCCGTGGAAGAACATCTTGGTAGCTGCTGAGTTCTGAGTGTTTCCAAGGGCTCTCATAACAGAAAGGCCACACAACCAGAGGGTTTAGGTACCCACTCCCTGGACCCACACTCCACCTGAGAAAGTTTGCTCTCAGGGCAGGATTGTCTCAAGCTTTTCCCCTAACCCCAAAGAACAACAGTGCCAAGGTGCAGGTCCACTGTGTGTTCACCTCCAGGGGTCAGCCCAGAGAAATACTCTGTGTATTTTTGTAAATATCATCTGACAAGTAAATACAGCATTAAACATTAAAAACACCAGGCATTAATTTTCCTATGATGCTCTGAATGATAATGATACTAAAATATGAGCTATCAACTCTGGAATATTCCTAATTCAGCCACTTATAATACTTTCCATTCCAAGCAGGTTTTGTTTTTCATTTGGCTGCAGTTAATTGGCCAGTCAGAAGTCAGTCACATCTGCCACATTAATATTTCCAGTCCTATAAGAATTACTGAACTGCATCTTTCAATTTAACTTTGAGACCTTAAAGGTACAATAAAAGCTGGGAGCTAAATTGCTTTTAAAATTCTTAGGGTATTGTACTGGTTAAAAGACAAGGAAGAGGGAAATAAACGCCTTTAAAGAGGATTATATAATTTGTATTTACTAAAGACTAACCATTCCCTCTATAAACATCACAGCTGCTGCAATATGTAGGTCAGTGAGATACAAGCTCAAGGAGGTGCCTACAGTCTCAAGAGAGCAGGCATAGAGGTCTATAAGACATTTTAACATGAGTCTAAAAGAGCGCTACGCAAGAGTCAAAGAATTAATTTTTAACCAGTTGAACCATAAGGAGGGAAACCAGAAAGTATGGATTCAAGAAACATGCAGATATTTTTCTTAGTTTGACTGCTTAAAAAAACACCCCAAACCACACAAAAAGGGCTAAGAAGGATCTTTACATGTGAAAAGCTCTAAATTGTAGTAGGTGAAGGGAAAAAAGTCAAACAAAAGATGTTACTTTTTCATCCATTTTTAACATGAAACTACACTCCAATACTCTTTTGCTAAGGACTCTTACAAAATTGCTCATTAGCTGAACACCGAGGTCATAAAATAAACAACTATGATGGCAGGAAAGCAAGGAGACACTTACCTGTAGGGATGAATGTAGGCTGTTGCAACTGCATGTTGGCTAGAGCCTGTTGGTAGTGGAAAACGCTTGGGTTAAAGACTGTGGTGGCACCATTGTTTTTTTCAAGTGCTGGCCTCTTTGGTAAAGGTTGAAGTGCACCAGGCGGCAGGGCCTGTGGATAAGAGAGTCATTAAAGACAAGTGGAGTAAATAAAGGGGCCCAGATGTAGGTCAAGCATGCAATAAATAATAGGGGATCTTGGCTGCAAATCACCTGCAACTCTATCAACTTAGCGAGACAGGAAGGAGAAGAGCAGCTAAGTCACAGTATGAGTAGTAGGTGAAACAACAGCTTCACTAGGTAAGCAGTTAGTAAATGTACCAGGAGGAGGGGTAGAGTCCAAAAAGAGGAGGGATGCTAAGGAGCTTTTCAGCAGGACTGACTTAGGTACAGAGGGAGAAAAAAGCACTGGGAAAAGGAAGGGGATAGGTGATCACCTGGACAGGATGCTACAAAGAGCAGTTGCAGGCAGCAAGCATTAAAAACCCCAAAACAAACAGGAAAAATATAGTAGATGACAATTTAAAACCCAAGAAGATTAGCATAAGTAACAAATGCCACGGAAAAAAAATGGATGCTTGCCTCTAGTTCAACACTTGCCTACATGTATGTGTGCATGTGTGGAAGCGTGCACACTGTGCAGCAAACCCATGTGTCCAGATGGTAAAGCTGTAGCTGTTGCTAGTTACACACATAACATTACATTCACAGTAAAATGCATTTCTACTTGTTAGTAGAAAGGCTGAGCAACACGGTCAAGACCAGGCCTGATTCTCCACTGCTCACACCAGAGGCACAGCTCACTACCAGCAGATTTGGACCAGCTCCCATTTTATAGAAGATGGCCTCCATCAGTCAAATACTGCTCACTCATTATTAACAGTGGAAAAAGCCATTGACAAACCCTTTCTTTTTATTCTATCACACCACTGGGCTTCTTCCAGCCCGTCAAACCTGTTTCATGATCAGACTTGGTAAAAAGCATTAACCCAAATCAGGAACTTTTCTCAGTGAGTTACTCATCATTCATCCAAGCATGTCTCAACAGCAAAGTAGTATGTCAGGTTCTTAAGAGACAGGAATGTTTCTAATGATTTACAGCTTTTCATTGTACCCAAGTAAGAAACCACATTTTTTATCTCCACATTGTGATAGAAAAGGGTCCTTTTTAATTATGCCCCTGTTGGGGGTTAGATTTGTTTCTTTTTTACTTAAAGAATTTTTCCCATAAGTTGCTAGGAAACTAACTACTGGGTACTTATAGGTATTCAAGCAGAACAAAGGGGCCAAAGGAGAGAAGTAGCACCTGGCTATGCTTCTTTGGGTCTCTGGGAGTTTCTTTTGGAGGGGGGAGATAACGGAGTTTTGGGGCAGGTAAAGGACAGTGTTGGGGGCAGCTTCACTCTCTTGCTCTCGGCATTGGAGAGAGGATGGCCAGGCTGCTGCTTGCTGCGAGAGGAGTTCGCTGTCACCACCAAGTCCGGTCCTGGGAAATCTACCATCATCTGCTTGTGTGCCCTGGAATTGCGAGCTCCTCCTCCTGCCCTGCTGGAGCTGGGCCAGCCTTGTCCCGCCGTCGCAGCTTCTTCGGCACTGCTCTTTTTGCTACGGGGTGGCCCCACACCCCCCCGTCCTGCCGGGGACATCCTGCCGTTCCAGCTACCATCACAGAGCTTCTAATTTATCTCATCCACCAGCCTGGGATTTTCCACCGTTCCATCTTAGTGCTCTGAGAGTCCTGCAGGGGCACTGAGATCAAACTGCCCCAGGTTTTGTGAAACAAAGCCCTCGAGGTTCTTGGTTCTGTTTTGTTGTTAATGCTGTGGTTGTGGTTTGTTTGCCTTGTTATACATACTAGTAAAGAACTGTTATTCCTATTCCCATATCTTTGCCTGAAAGCCCCTAATTGCAAAATTATAATAATTTGGAGGGACGGGGTTTACATTCTCCATTCCAAGGGAAGCTCCAGCTTTCCTGGGCGGACACCCTGTCTTTCTAAACCAAGACAGCTCCACAGTCCTTTTGCACATAACACTCCCATTGACATCAATGAGATTTACGCACATGCAAGTCATGCAGATTCAGGTAATTTCTGACTAGTTGTTAGTCTGTATCATGTAGCAAAGTACTGGCTGAAAAACAGGGTTATTACTCCTACTTTTATTTTAATAGGTCACGAATGGTAGGTAATGGAGAAGGTTTGACTAATGAAGGGTTAAAGCTGTAAACAATACTCGGAAGAATAGACACAAGTAAAGAGATTTTAAAGCGTTATGAAGATCAACACACAACAGAATGTAAGTGAAAGCTTACAACAATTTGTCGCCATCTAGAAGCAGGTTTCACTTTAATTTGCGATAGGAGACTGCTCATCTGAGAAATGTTAAGCAACATACTTTCAGGAAAAACATTACTCCATCCTATCTCTACTCACATGGTTGCTTTTGGGTGGTTTTAATATTTAAAAAAAAATTTGAAGAAATTGCATTTGCAAAACTGCCCTCAGACATGCACACATCCTTTGCCTATGCTAGTGGGCATCCACCCTCAGCATTAGGATTTAATCTTCCCAGATTTCTTCTGGCTGCTACCAAAAGACAGCAGTCAAAGATGGGACAATATTCTCAGACACAAACACCAAAATCTTTTACTTAAGATCCATATTTTAGGATGATGTATGAGTTTTCATTTCTAGGTAAGCTTTCATTGGTATCTATGTTAAATCTGCCTGTTATCTACAACTTGTCTATTTAATGATGGCTACGTGAACATTCCTCCAGGCCAGATCTGCAGCTTACAGAGTCTGGAGTAGTTTCATGTACATCACAGAGATTTTACAGCTTTACAGTGACTGAAGAACTTGCTACTTAAATTCAGGCTCCTTATGGTACCCAATTGCTAAATAATCCTTTTCAGACACTTCCAAAATCTGCCTCAGAAGAAGAATGTACTAATTATAGCAAAGCAACTGTGCCAGGCACATAGTGGACTTTTGACTCCCTGCTTCTTGACCAAAGGCTGTCACCACCCCAAACCTCACAATGGTAGTGCCAAAAGCAGAACAGCTGAAGGCTTTAAGACCTTGCTGTGATGTCCCAGCACATCACAGGACAATTCCCAAGCCCAGCACTGCAGTCAGAGGGAGTATACAGACACCAGCAGGCCTCAGGGATGTCAAGACACATCAGACAATCCCATCACCTCTCCAGCATCACCCTCCCTCCTAACCTGCTACAGCCCCTTGGGAACAAGGGAAAGAAAGGAGCTATAGCAGCCTCACTGTTGCTCTCTCAACAGCAGCCAGGTGGAGAAACACAAATAAATGCAACATTTCCAGTGTTCTAAAGAAACAAGCACTCTGCAGCAGCTCCTGTGCCACCTGAAGTCCAGCTCTCTCACATGGGCTCTGTGGGCAGGGGAGCTAGGAACTCATCTTGATCTGCTTTTGGTTTGACCCAGCCCTGTGGGTCACCCCTTGTAAGAGACGGTCCGAAGATCCCTCATCTGCCTCACGACCATCGTCAAGGACATAGACTGAAACCCCTAAAAGGACTCTAAAACCCAACACAGGAGTTCTGGCCTGGCTGAGGTGGGATGTTTGCCAAGTGTTGCCTGCAGGTGTGTTCAATGGAAAAACCCGGCACGCATTTCCATCGGAACATCAGAACCTGAGCAGAAACAATGGGCAAGTCACGGTGAATTGACTGCACTTGCTGATGGCCGTACCTGTTCCCGTTAACACTGCACTTGCTGACGGCTGTACCTGTTCTCGTTAACACTGTGCTTGCTGACGGCTGACCTGTTCTCAGTTCTCTCAAGACGAACACACCGTGATGATTTCCTCACCTTTTGGCCAACTGCCTGTCGCTTTGGAAAGGACTATAAGGACCCCTGAGTTAACCAAAGACTTTGTGATCACCCCACAGAAGAAGACGGATCTATTGGCTGGGCCACGAGGACTTCGTCTCTCTGTTGGTAGCTATTACCCACCCCTTCTTTCTCTTTTCTCGCTGTCCTTTGTTTCCCTTCAAATCCTTCTATCGCATTTGATGTTGGCACTCATAAAAGTGCATTTGTTTTGATGAATACTGAAATCCCCTCTTATTACCAGGGTTGGCCTGAGATAAAAAGGAAGTTGGAGTATAGAGAGAACGCAGATCAAGCCAATATGGTTAACAGCTACGTTCTACTTTATTCAGCTAAGATGGCTACTTTTATACAGTTCTATATAGTTTACATCCACAGCAGCTCTTCATTGGTATACAGCAGAGAAAAGAATGCAAACACTTATTGTTGACAAAACTTTTAAGGAAGCTACTGGTGTTCAGACTACTTACTATACATGTTATCTATTAGAAACCTCTCTGTGCCTTGTTAACACCTTAAGGTGTAATCTCACTGCACTAGAGACTTGGCAGCTGAATTTCCACCTGTGCCACTGAGGCCTTACAGGCCCTCATCTGAGGCCCAGGCTAGGTGATTCACTCACAGTCCAAATATTCACTATCTTCAAAAACTCTGCTACACCCTCTGTGTTGTTTTTTTTGCACTCTGAGATCCTTAAAACGAACCATCACGAACCCCGCTTGCATTAGCGGATCGTGACACCCCTCCACTCCAGCAGCTGGAGCAGTGTTCACACAGGATACATGAAGATGTGCTCCTCCTGTTGCCAACCGATCTTATTTTCCATACCAAGGTGTAGGAGGGCCCAAAGGAGACAGAACAATCTGGCTTCAGCCCTTCTCTAGCCTGTGTGCTGAGGTAAGAGCCTCAGGCCAGGAGCACACTCACTGAAAGGTCCATTTATATTGCCTTGAAGAGGCATCTAAAATTGCACATGATGAAGCTGGGTCAATATAGCTTCTGCACCGGGATCTAGCAGAGACACAGGATCAAACAAACGTGTCTCATTTGACACAGGCTACAATTTTTGTATCACTCAGGACCTGCAGGAATTGTAGCAGCTCGAGGGGATACAACATTTCTTTCTTGCACCATGTCCTGGTTCTGAAGGAATCCCACAAGCAGAATATACAAAAGGCAACAGACTCCTCACCACCAAATTCTGTAGCCAGTGTCTCCCCACTGCAGCAGAGGAATTAAACTTAAACCCTTGTAGCAAAGAACTTACTTGATGAGTTTACCTCATCCAGCTGCTTGTGCTTTCCCTCTTGACAAGCTCTGACCACCACAAATACAGCAGCAGTTCTGGACAGTAACTTTTTCTGACTTTGTTTTCTTTCCTGTGTGTTTGTGTGCACACATGGGTACACAATCTTTGCAACAGGATCTGACCATCTGCACCAGTGAAAGGGTTAATTCAGTTTAGTATCCATGTGATAGTCCTGCACTGATCCAAATGAACAATTTCCACTAATTAAATGCCAGGCAGCCTCCCATTTTTGGGCTGAGAAAGCCACATTCCTGCTTGAATGAGCATCTGAACAAAGAGGCTTTTGCCACTTCTCTGCATGGCATGGAAAGCAATTCTTCAGCAAGACTGAGATAAAAACACACTGCATGCCAAAGTCAGAATTTCCCACGTGCTGGTTAACAGACCTCTTGTTATTTTTTGCAAGACAAGAACTGGATTAAATCTTTGCAACAAACAATTGCACCTCAAAGTTCCCCTCAGATCTCTATCTCCTGGGACAGGATCACACTTTCACCCTTCTGCACTCAGCAAAGAGGGGCTGGGTCTGCTGCCAGGCATGACAAACAGAATGATCTGAGAGAGGGCAGAGGTAGCACCTGTTCCCTGGCAAGCAGCAGAAGCAAAGCGAGCAGTTTCCTCTGAAGATCATACATGTTCTTATCATTCATGAAGGGTTCAGAGGAGGTGACATTCCAACGAGTGGCTGCAAACCTTTCGATGTGTCAGAGCAGGAAGACTTGTACAAGTAGTTTTTCTCATAGGATTTGTTCAGTGGGGGAGTAGTTATGGGTTCTCCCATCCTCTGCCAGACTGTCTCCTCAGAGTGGTGGCTCTTGGAGAGGGCAGCAAGGCACTGTGCTGCTGGCAAGGTCCTGCCTGTGCTGGCTTTGGGGCCGTGTCTGTGTCACCCGTGAGCAGAGGACGTGAGAGGCTGCGACGTCATTCTCAGCATCATTCCACCACTGCTGGCAGAAGCTGGACCCTAGCAAGGCTTCCTACTGCTGCTGCCTAATACTCTGATAAGGAAGCCTCTTGACTACTTAAACCCAAAAACAAGTCTTTGGAGAGGAAGTGGAGCAGATTAGCTTCTCCTCCCTAGCTCTGGGAATGAGACGCAACATCAGCTTGATGGTTTCACAGCTCCTCTGTGCCCACTCTTCCCTCTCCCGGCTATAGCTGGGCAACAGGAGCACTTTCTTTTAAAATGTATTGTATCCCTTATTATTTGGGAAAACAGGAAGGAGTTGTCTTCTATGGAGCCAGGACTGACAGCACTGTGAGGATGGCTTTTGCCTCACTATGAGCATCATAAACCCAAGTAAAATATATTATTTGAGAGTCATAAAACAATCAAAGATATGAAGATAGTTTGCAGGCAGAAGCTTGGGGAGCAGATCCCATGCTTGAGACTGAAGCAAAAGGCACCCAGAGCGAGGTCCCTTTGCTGACACTGTCCCACTGGGGAATGGGGGATGAACCACAGACAGCCAGCTGAAGGGACAGCCATCTCCCCAGCTTACCCACTGCATGAGCCAAGTCCCACACTGCACCTGCTTCGGTTCCCAGCACAGATCCCCAAGGATGCTGTTTAGCCCTCTTCCCACTAAATTTCAGTTGTGCTCATTACACAGAACACTCCTGTTCAGGGCAGTTACCAGCATGGCACTGCCAGGCAAGGCTGTAATGTTGAGAATACAAAGAAAAGTGACTGGATCTGTCCCGCAACCACAAAGTCCTCTGGCATTTAGAGCACACTGCAGACCTAATGAGCTAAATTCTCAAATTCTCCCTGAAACATTGCATATTGTGACTCCAAAGCTGCCAATGTCTGGAAAAACATTTCAAAAGCCAGAGCTGCCTCCTCCCAAGATTATTCACTGTCTCCAAAACACATCCAGGCTTCATGAGGCAAAGCTCAGACATCAATGGATGGTGTGTGGGGCACAGGAGCGGCATGTCTGAACGCACACTGAACATTTCTGGCTGGGATGGGCAGTCTCCCTAGGCACTAACACCACAGACCAAGAGCAGAAGGCTTTCATGCAGACTAAGATGGTTACGTGCAAAGCGAGAAGGTGAAAGGTCCAAGTACCAGGTCAAAGGTTGCCTCGAGCGGTCGCTTCAGTGATCTGACAGCTGTCTGAGTCTTAATTAGCAGGCAGCGAGCACATGATGGCAATGGGCCGGGGAGGGGGTCAAGCACAGTAACAAAAACAGCAAGCAGAGGTGTGTCAAGAGAGAGCAACAATTTGGGAAGGCGAAGAGAAAAAAAAAATAAAAAGTGAATGCATTATACAATATATTAAAAAGACGAGGCATGCACAACATGGGGTGGCTGGGTAATTACCTGGCCTAGTGGCAAGTCAGTTATTTTGCCTCGGTAAGTTTTAAAAGTAAAGAAATGTCATCACAGGACACGTGCTTTGGAGCTTTGTCACATCGGCTGGCACAGCAGGGCAGGAGCGCTCAGGGATTAGCACCTGCACAGGGACTGGCACTGGGCTCCAGCCCTCATGCTGCAGCTACACATCATACAGAGGCCAGCAGAGCACTCGTGGAGAGGGAAGGACCACTGGAAAAGGAGGGAGCTTCAAACACATGCTTAAGTGCTGTCCTGAACTGGGGACCAAGCTTTACCCAGTTCATCCAGTGCTGCACTGACTTCAGCCAAGCAGGAGTGAGTAAAGCTACTACTTGTGCACATCAAGTAACTGCAGGATTGGGTCCCTCAGAAATGCTGAATTTAGGTTTGAAGTCATTGTAAATCTGTTTTAGAACATAGACCTGTAGCCTGGCATCTGTTTATCACTCCAAGAAAATGGAGCACCTTTCTTCCCTTTAATAAAGTCTTATACCTCAACAGGTACAGTAAATGCATCAAACCCTGAAAAGTCAATGAATAATGTAGGCTGTTTTTGTAGCAGGAATGATGCAACAAGCCATCAATAAATATTTTAAAGGTTCTAGTTAACAGCATACAAATAGGGTTAATTACATTTTTAAGACAACCCAGTTGGATGAATAAAACATGCATTGGCTTTGGTTAGAGTAGCAGTGTCCTAGATAATTAGTGAAAAAGTAAAGATTCAATTGTGAAAAATACAAGTTTAATTTCAGAAGGTTATTTTTTGACAGACCTGGACTCTTATTTCAACAACAATAAAAACAGTAAGAAAACTAATGAATAAATTCTGCAGGACAAATAAACACTGCAGTATAAATTAATTGTTCAAATTACATTCCAGGTAATATTGATGCTACAAGGAGGGCACTTGTTTAATTTATAGAACTGCCCTAGCTCTGTATTAAATTTCATTGAGTTAAAAGCAACCTCCTTTACTATCTTAAAAAAAAGAAAAAGGTATTTAGAAAAATTTTAGTGGCCTTAATTCTAAATCAAAGAGGAGACAAGAGTCTTTTTAATATTAATTTAAAAAAATTTAAGAAATCATAGAAGAGATGGAAGGGATCTCTAGAGATCAGCTAGACCAACACCCTGCTCAACGCAAGGTCAACTACAGCAGCTCCATTCAGACAGGTTCTCAGTATCTACTAGGATGGAGAATCCTGTTGCAGTGTTAGACCTTTCTTTGATAAATAAATTTTTCCTTATGTTTAAAGGGAATGGCGTGAATTTTAATTTTAATTTGTGCCCATTGCTTCTTATCTTTTCATTGGGCACCACAGGGAAGAGTTTTCCTCCACCTTCTTTACCTCCCACATCAGGAATTTATGCACATGGGTAGGATCCCCTGGGCCTCTTCTTCCCTCCCCAGCTCTCTCATCTCTGGAATTAACAGGTCCCATTAAACCAAACTCAACAGAATGGCAAACATTTACACTAGCTAGGAGTCACCTGGTGAGTCTTCCTTGACTCATGTCCAGAACTGTAGATATAAGTAGTCACAATTCAAATTAAAATGCAGGTGGGACCATCTCTACCAGGTCCAAAGCATCAAACAGGTCAGGAAGTCACCCTTGTTTCATGTCTTGTAATTTCACTAAGTCTTGGCAAAGGTGTCAGATATAAGTTTGCTAAGCTCAAGCAACTGGCATCATCTGCTTTCTGCAGAGAACAGGCCAGGATCTCCATAAAAAGTATATCTTGTGTATTGAGGAAGCTGAACTGACCCCTATGACTCAGCCAGGGAAGGTGCTGGGTGCTGCTCTACTTGCATTCATGTCACATCACAATGTCATGTCAGCAAATCACAGGGCTGGGCACCATGTCCCTACCTGGTGAGATGTACTGTGCCACTGGGGGCTTCATGCTGTGATGAGCACAGAGACAGGATGAAGAGATGGGATGCATTTTGCACATGCTCTCAGCTCTACAGTCAGCCATTTACAAAGCTCTCTACTTTTCCACAAATGACACATATGACACGTGGAATCTCTTAGCAATAGAAATGCAGCTTGAGAAGAGCTCTACTTACCATTGCAGCTGCAGCTGTCTGGTTCACCTGGTGTTGAGCTGCCTTGATTTTGGCTTGCAGGTGTGCAGGGGGATGAAAGTACTTGCATTTCTCCCTAGAGCATCGACCTTTGATGTAATCCATGCAAACTGTAACAGTATTTTCATTTGTGTCTATCATTGCAATATCTATAGGGTGAGCATAGCGGCAATCATTCTCACCACGTGTGCAATTTCCACGCTGAAACTCTCGACAAACCTTAAAAGAAAGTCACATTGTTGAGCAGAACATCAAGTTACTTTTCATTCAGTATTTTCAACATAGAATATCAATTCAGTTGGCCACATTAAACATGTGTATGTTCTAAATCCATGCTCATCTGGGGTAGCACATATATCAACAGACACAGGGGCAACTGGTGCTACTCACAACTGCTTCAGGGGATGAAAAAAACCACAAGGTTAATAAGGCCAATCAACAAATGCAAGTGAAATACAGAATTTGTGCAGAATGGAATGTGACCCCAGAAAATCAATGTAATTTTGACAAAACTTTTGCAGCTCAGGATTCCTCCCCTGCCTCTAAAGCTTAAATGTTAATAACTCTGCGATTTGTGTCTCACCTGGATTATATATTCGTTATGGAGCACACTCTTGGGTAGGACACTTAATTCTAAATGTTACATGCTACTGCTATTTGCAACAAGTGCTTTTCCTTAAACAGGAGATGCCTCTTTCACATAAATAGCCTCCCTGCCCTTCGCAATAAAACCCCGACCCTGGCATTACATGACAGCACATTTGATTACACAGCAATGTGTTTGAAGGTGTTGCCAAAATTACTAGTTGTACCAGGATCTCTCAGATCCTTGTAAGTTATGACCACTGAAGCATCGGAGGCAGAGGAAAAGGTTTCACACAAAGCCTGCAAGGTTTCTTGTCTGAGGAACTGAGAGAAGTTGTTGAATAATACAGCAAGTGGTGTAGCTCATGTACCAGTGTGCAATCAGACTGTGGGGAAAGGTGAGATGTCAGCAAGGCAAGATAAAGTACATAACACAAAACAATGTGTTTTGAAATTACACCCTTCTCTGCTATCTTCCTGTGTTATAATTTACACCTGCAGGGGCCTCTGAATTCAGGTCCTCAGCCCTTATCTCCTGCAGTCTCTGCTTAGGGTTTGAAAGACATTTACAACTTCTCCACCAATAAGTCCCAGCATGTCCAGCCAACTGGGGAGGGAGAGACGTCTTTCCAACACCCCACACTCACCACTCCCATCAGTGTAATGCTTCAAGCTTTCTCTAAAAGCTCAATAAGCCCATCTCTAGAAAAAGGAAACATCTGTTACCTCCAAAACATCTCCCACCCAACAAAGTTTAAGGGCAGACCATCTACTTGTTTTTTTTGGGTTTTTAAAGCATGGCAGATCACATACAGAAAAACAATCCTAACCCTGCTCTAATACCCACTGATACCAGAAGAGTGAGTTTTCCCAAATTTCCAAGGATTTGGGAAAAGGCCCCACAAGAGCGTCTGCTCTGGCAGAGAGCAACAGCCCTGTGCTAGGAAAGCTGCAAGTTAAACTCTGTACTGTGCTGCATCAGGTCATTTTAGCAGAGAGCAACAGCTGGGACCACATGTCCCATTCATCCCTGTCAGCAGTATTGTATCAGATGTCCAAATACCTCCAGTTTATCCGTACGCATCAGTTTCTGCCCAGCAGAGCCTCCCGGTACTGTAACAGTAGGATTTCCAGAAACCAGGACAGGAGTATTTGGTAAAAGCTCTGCAGGAACTAAGCCCATCCCAGGAGAAACATGACTCAGGTAGGGACTAAAAGCCATTGTGGGGCTTGTTGCAAGCGATGGAGTCACAGGAAATGTTGTCTGTGTGCAGAAAGAGGAAAAACAAAGTATTAGTTAAAAAGCTCTGTCTTGGATTACCCATCAAAGCCTTGCATCACACTTCAATCCTTTTAGACAATTTGATTAGCCACGTCAAAATGCTGTGCTCTCCAATCTATTAATTTATTGCCATTTATTTGTGATCCATTCGCTTCTCCTGACTTACAATTTGTGACTCATCCTGAATACAAGGCATCTTTATTTGTCAGATCAAAGCATATTGATGATCTTTATAGTTTAATGACACAATTAAGGATTTCATGCCAGCAATTAGGGCAGGCCCAAATTAAACAGACTTCTCATTCCCAAATAAACATCTCAGCTTCTTTATGCCTACACTGCAATGCTGTTGAGAGACTCCAAGGTAAACTGCAGCTTCAGGACCTGGAAGCAGGTAACCCCATTAGCTGCACTGCTGCATCCACCATCAGCCCGCCCTGAGCTCCATGTTAGCATGGCCAGTGGGCCTCAGGTTAGACCAAAGGCATCATTCAGTCAGGTGATGTCTCTGCTGCAGTACGCTCAGTTGGTCAGGCATCCTGCACATCTGGGGTTGGTTTTGGAGTGTCAACAGACTCCAGACAAAAGCCATTTTGCAGAAGGATCTAAGCCTGTGCTCCATGTGAATGGCAACAAGGACACCAAACTCATTATTGTCACAACATACCAGATCTCATAGCTTTGGCAAGAACAGGTGAGTCTTGGGTTTGGAATAGCAATGACAGTGTACCAGATGAGATGGCTCAGGTGGACTAGTGTGAGGTCCAAGACCCCACCTGTGCTACAAGGAGCCATGTTCTCTTTGGGACAGAACAACAGGCCATAAAGATCTCTACCACTTCAGGTCCCTTCATTGTGTTGGGCAGGTCCTCTGAGTGCAGCAGAGTTCAGTGCTGGAGGCCAGAAGCACTTCCCTGACCTGGGCTGCTCCAGCAGCACTCATCTGGAAAAGGAGCTGCTGTGCTGGCAGGCAGGTGAGCACAAGGCACCTAAGCAGATGCTCAGTTTAAAGTCTGGGACTAGCCCCTATAGCCAGGGAGTTTGTGAGGTTTTAAAGTACCAGATCCAAAGTATTCTTGGGAATGAAACCAATTTCAGCTGATGAAAAACTCCACCTGCCCCCACTGAAGATGAGAGCATGCATGGCAGCACTCCTGCTCCTGTAGCAGGGGCTCGAGCACCCCCCAGGGAAAGCAGGCTGAAACTTGCAACCATTTTTATTTTCCCTCCTGTCACCTGTTCCACTGTGAACTCTGGGTTCCAGTTAAAGCTGCTCACATTAGCAGGTGTCTGTGATATCATCCTTGGGAGCTACAGCCTCTACTTGGCAATAAATACAAGTGTGCTTACATAATGGCCTGGGGCAGATTTTTGGCCATACACATAATTCCCTCCTTTCTTTTGTTTTGGTACTTCTAGTCCTGTGAACTTCTAAAAGAAACCACATATGGACAGTGTATTTCTCAACAGCATCTTCACCCTGGTACTTTCATACTTTGCTTGTTGTGATGTGGAAGCAGTTAAACCACAGTAACCCCAGCCAACTATCCTAACCCAGCTTTAGCTCAACAGTGCCCCTAAGGTCAGTGACAGCAAGCAGCTCCTGAGCCAATGGGAAAGGGAATCATTGACAGAATATATCCCATTTTCTCCTCCTCAGCTCCTCAGTGAGGAGACAGCTTCCTGCATCAGTGGTGCTAGACGCTTTAAGTGTAGCAGAACCAAATAATTCTCTTTCTGGGAGGGATTTCCAATTTTCCTTCTTGTGAGCCTTAGTCAAGCACTGCTTCAGCTGTTGGAAGACTTCAGCCACTAAAGCCAGAGATCCCCCAATCCACAGCCCTTTATTAAATAATTTTCTTTTCTCTTTCAATTCTCTGTGGCTCCCAGACATTTTACACCTTTTGCTGCTAAAAAAAAAGCTCTTTAGAATTTTCAAAGCTGTGAATCCCGGAACACTTTAGTGAGAAGGCAGCATCCATTAGACTGTTTTCTTTTGTGTGAGTACCAGTAATTACAGTGGTACCTGCTGAACTTCCGTCACCATTTGCACCATAAATGCTATTTTAAGGAGCTTCTTCCACGTGGCCAGTTCGCACAGGTTATAGTGGGGCCTGACATGTTGTCAGCATTTGTTTTATGTACCCATAGTAGCCCAAACCTTGCAGTACATGTGGCTTGCACAAATGTGTGGGCAAACCTACCCTATGTTTTTCAGCACCTAATACAGCAGAAGTATTCTGACTGAACAGGTGTGGCACAAACATTGCTCCAAAATGCCAGGAGATCCTTTAAAGCAAGATTCTCCTCCTTGGGTTCAAACACAGCCAGCAGCCAGGCCAAGGACCTCGCTGGTTTCTGAGACAAAGGGAAGATGTTTCTCCCACTGCTGAAGGAGGGATTTGTGCAGACTGGGAATGCTGGGGGCTTGCAACACCTCACACTGAGTGAATTTACCTGAAACATTCACTAAGAGATGATATACCAGCCTCTTCACCAAAGAGTGAAAGGGGTCCACTACAAAGGTGGAAGCAGGACCTGCTCCCTGAAACAAAACCCCATCTCCCTCAAAAGCAGTCCCTCTTCTCACTGGGAGCAATCAGCAAGGGCTAATGGATCCAAACCCAAGCTGAAGCGAGTGGAGAAAAGATGTGCATGAGGAACAACTGAGTAGTACGATCCACTTGCAATCCTGGAGATCTGCAGAGTGATGAGGTTTTATTGCTGCTGCGTTTGCTCACCCCTTTCCGTGCCCTGACATCTGCTGCAGCATTCCCAAGGTTTCCCGAGTGCTCCTTCTGCCTGCCTGCACCATGTGCCTGCTTCCCTGATTGGAAGTGACAGTTGTGCTCCACACCCTGCCCGCAGGCTGGGGCTGAGCTCACAGCCAAGTGGGTGTGCAGCCAGGGAACATGCAGACCTCACTCAACATATTAAACCTGCAAGAGCTGGGGTTTAGAGTCTGGAGTGTGCGAAGCACTCTGAGAACTGCGCCTTTGTGAGCTGGCACCATGGAACCCTGTATTTATTGTGGCTGATGAGGGGAAAAGATGGGCTGTGCTCACTGCCAGACCCAGCTGCCTGTCTTGGATTGGGAAATCTAGTCTGGTTCATGCATCAGTACCAGTAATAGGGATGCTGCCAGCCAATTCTTTCCTCTACGTCTGTGCAGGTCCCCCGTGTCCTCAGGGAATGTGAGCAAATTTCCTCCTTGCAGCCAGAACCCAAATGTAATTTTTACTCCAAACAGCCCATCCTCAACATGCCTCCTGTCCATCTCTTGTGGCAGCTGTGCTGCTTTTGGCTGGGATACAGTTAATTTTATCCACAGTAGCTGGTGTAGGGCTGTGGTTTTGATTTGTACTGGAAACAGTGTAGAAAATTCAGGGATGTTTTTGTTGTTTCTGAGCAGTGCTTACATAGGGTCAAGGGCTTTTCTGCCTCTCACCCCACCCAACCAGCGAGTTGACTATAGGGAGCAGCACAAGGAGTTGGGAGGGGACAGAGGACAGCTGACCCCAAATGACCCAAGGGATACCCCAGACCAAATGGCATCATGTTCCTGATATAAAGCTGCGGGAGGAAGAGAGGGACAGGAGACCTGACAGAGCAATATTATGGCTGTACACTAAAAAACTAAACTCTCAACTTAATTGCTGGTGTGCTCTAGGGCAAAACAGAAGGATTGAAAGTATCAGCACTTACTCCTGCTGCCTCCCTTAAAGCTCTTGCTAATTCAGGAAATACAGAGACAGGTTTCCTTGCAAATTAACTTTTATACATCATAGCATAGAGACACTACCAGTAACTCCTGTGCAGAGGGAAACAGGTTACAGTGCAGCAGCAAAGGGTTCAGGCTGGTAGCAGCTCACAAGACTGGTTTACTGAGTATTAAAATGCTTGTAAGAATAGTAATGATTTTAAAAAGCTGAAATGGCTGTTGTGAGAACACATCTTGGGGAGGCTTGCCAAGGACTTTGACAGCTCCGAGATCCTCGCAGACCTCAAGCATGGAAGCTGTTGGATTGAAGGTGTGAGCAGAGAGAGAGAACCATCCCAGGGAGGGACATTTATCACCACTGGTGACAACAGAACCTGGAACAGCTGATTTTGTTAACAATCTAGAAGTTGCATTGGATTTGGCTAGC
Organism: Trochalopteron elliotii; assembly: GCA_024734555.1. Taxonomy (NCBI): domain Eukaryota; kingdom Metazoa; phylum Chordata; class Aves; order Passeriformes; family Leiothrichidae; genus Trochalopteron; species Trochalopteron elliotii. The sequence continues at coordinate 18,215 of JANPWX010002635.1, forward strand.
AGAAATTGTGCTAAAGCTAGAGAAAAAACAGAGCGGGTGTGAAGAGGAAGGCAGAGGAGCGGTTGGTGTTTTGTCAAACACAAGCACTGTCTCAGCCAGGAAGTGTTCATTCTGAGTTACCTCAGACCCTAAAAAAGGGAAAGTCTGAAAATGAGAGGCCCACTGTAAATACAGAGGTGTTGATAGCCTGAAGGAAGGGAGACAGGTCACTGCTAAGCAGCTATATATGGAAAGCACACAAGAAACAATGGCAGCTTACAGTCTGGTGATAGAAACTGAATATAAAGATTGCATACTGACAAGATTGAAAACCTTGATATTAAAAACATAATTGATGCTGTCAGAAAACCCAAAAATCTGTGTTCCCCTCCAATGTAACTGCATGGGGCTGGCTGGCTGCAAAACCGCCCTCCAACATGAAGGCTGAGCATGCTGGAGTGAATCCAATGGGCCAAAGCATCCAGCTACCTACCACCACAGATGCTCATTTCCCTAACTAGACTGCAAAGACACACTTCTAGCTCAAAGGATCTCTCATTTGTGGGCTACTGTAAAAGACAGGTGTTAACACCCCACAGCATTGTCTCTTGGCAGATACCAGCTCCTGGGTGGGCCAGGACACGCTTGTTTATTCATTCCTAGCGTGCCTTTGACTAGAGGCTGAGATATAAATCAGGTTTTTGCTGCATGGAACAAATGCCTGTAAAAATCACCTGTTGAGATCGGCTCCAGCACTTGCTCCAAGCATCACTGGCCAAACAAGTTGCTCACCCTCTGCTTTAACCCCTCCATCAGCACCAAGGAGTGGCAGCAGGATTCTGCTGCCCCAGGAGGGGACAAAGGGCTGGGTTAAAGTATGGGCTGTCTTCAGGGACATGGGTGACTCAACTATCAAGATAGTCCTGTCTACAAAGACCTTGACATGAAGAAAAGATGAAGAGCTTGAAAACAAAGAGAGGAAACAGCTTCCCTAGGCAGCAGCAGAGGCAGATGCAGGGCAGGAGCGGTGGCAGGTGGGTCACCACTGCTGTGCTCCATCAACAGCTTGTTCAGGCACTAATGGGGAAGCACCAGGCAAACCAGTGCCCTGCTCCACCACATCACTTGGACCCTGGGCTGCAGCACCTTCATGGTCAGCTCCAAAAGTCTGTCCCACACTGCTGCAAAGGGATAAAGCAGTATGGAGAGGGTGGGGACTAGGCCCAAGGTGCAGCACTTTTTGGGTGGTCTTGCACTGGCACACACAGGACACGAAGTGACCATATCTGAGAAACCAGACATAACATTCACCAAAGTAGCTCTTCCTATCAATGCCAGAGCCCAGCTAATAGACAGACACCATTTCAGGAAGCCTAGTGAAAAGCTGCTGTGTCAAGTGCTGGTTTGGTTTGGATTTGGTGGGGGTTTTTGGTGGTGGTTTGTTTTTTTTTTTAACTTGTAGCTTTTCTGGTGAAACAGCATTTTAAAATGTCTAAGCATTCAGCTATTGTTTGGAGCTATTAAGCATGCTGTTTCAAATCCCATCTCTGGCAAGCATCCCAATTAAGCAGGCATCCTGTTGATCAGCTTTCTGACCACATGGGATTTGTTCTGCCACTGCATCAGATACAATACTTTCTGCTTTGCCAAATTTCATGTGTACCCAGGAGGAGGCCCCACCCTTCTCATTTAGAGAGAAAAAAAATCTCAAAGCCAGCTTCCACTGACAGCATCTTTGAGAAATCAAAGGCAATTGAAAGAGCAATCTCTTGTTTGTCCTGAAATTGGTGTGGAGCAAGTTAGGCCACAGGAATCAGACCAAGAGCTTGTTTAGTCTGAGTAAAGTGTGGGAAAGCACGAAGGGAGAAGTCACTGCAGAACAAATTTTTATTTTTCTTCTTTGCCCATGTCTCCCTCATGGCACAATTTAGAAACTGAGGGCCTTTCTCATCAGATAAGGTTACCTCTGAAATGAGAGCACTAACGAGACAAACCAACACATTCAGTCTCAGAGGCAATTTAAAATGCAGGAATAAAATTTAAGAGCATACTGGACCTACAAGATTGCAGTGGGAAGATGGGAACTTTCCAAAGAGGAAATCCCAAAGATGCTTTGAATAGCCAGCCAAAGAGCATCCAACCTGAATTCCCCACAGAGGAAAACTTCAAATAGGAAGGGTTTGCTTTTGGTACAGGGCTTGGAAACCAATGCCACTATTTTGTGAGAATTCAGGATTTCCTTCTGATGTGGACATACTTTCAAGCTCCACAAAAAAGAGGTGCAAGAGTACAGCAGATAAGAGCCTAAGGCACAGCACAACTAAAGACCTTTTCTGTGGACAATTTTCTCTTCTGTCTCACCTTTCCATCTTCAAGATGGGAAGAATAAACAGCATTTTCCTAGCTTATAGGGCAGGGTCAAGATAAAACTACTAGCAGACACACAGGATGTTCAGAGTGATGGCAAACATGGAAAAGCCCCCAAAACACAGGAGAAATATGCCAGACTGAGGAAATGGCCCAGTCTGGTGTCAGACCACCATCATGAAGGGACACTGGCCAGCTTTCCCTGCTGAAACAGGGAAACCTCCATCACAAGCTCTTACACCAAATATCACAATAGCCTCCAACGAGGAGGAATCCTTCACTGTTCTCTGGTGAGAATAAACCAGAAACATCTGAGCTTTTCAAAGCTGGGGTGACATGCTGTGTCCCACATGGGCAGAGAGGCCAGGCACCATAAGTGGGACACCAGGAGGCCAAGTTCAGGCTGGTTCACAGACTTGACACCTTCAGGCTAAAAGAGCTTGTCTGAAGGATCTGGCCAGTCCTGCCATGTGGCATAGCACAAGAAGCCTCACCCAACTACAGCACACTAAGTGTACATTGGCCCAGGAAAGATATTCAGCCCCAACTTTCAACTGAGAACTCCTAATTAACTCTCAGTGCAGCTTATTCACATCAGCATTGAAGAGCTGCTTCAAGACCTCTGAGAGTTCTTAAAATATACAGTGACAGACTAAAACTCAGCTGACAAATGTCATCCCCTCCCAGATACACCAACCAGCAGACAAAAGCCATCCTCTCCCTGGCATAACAGGGTTCTCCAGCCTGAAATCGGTTCTAACTGACAAGCAAAAGCAGGGACAGGCAGTGAAGGCTTCTCTGAACTACCTGCTCTGCAAACACCTATCTCCCACAGGTTTCCCTTCCTACCTGAAGAGAAGCAAATCTTTCCTGCTCTTACTCTAAATCAGCATTACTATGAAAAACAAGTGACTGGGCTGTGACATTAGCACAACTCTCTGCTGGGACAACTGCAGCGAAATGGGTCTCGCATCATCTCAGTGCAAAACAACTATCCAAAACTGGATCCACTGGAATTGAGCCACTCAGAACTTCTGGGATGTACATCAATCAACTGGTCAAATAAGCACCTGGTGGTAAGACCCTTCCACTTGAAGCCCTGAATCTCACAGCTCCTCAGTTATCAGAGGAAAAGAGAGACATAGCTTGCAAGGAGATGCAAAGGTAGCATCACACACCCCTCTGGAAGATTCTGCCAAGTTCTGTGCAGCATGGACAATGGCCTGAGGTCAGGCACAGGGCTGGGACCTCCGTAAACAAACAGGGGAGGAACAGGGAGCAGTGTGAACCTAATGGATCCAAGGCTGTGACTCACAATCGGCTGTAGCTGCGCGCCCGGGAGCATGAAC
>JANPWX010002656.1:0-32528 GCA_024734555.1 Trochalopteron elliotii
CAGAACACAGAACAGACGATTTGGGGATACATAGTCACCCTAGGACAGCTGGCCAATGCACCAAATAATATGATGGGTCTAATGTTGGCCAAATGCCAATGCACCCACTAGAATTATTTACTCTTTTTCTGCTGTGAGATAAGATTAGGAGAAGAGAAAAGCGGGCTCAAAACTTTAAAGATTGCAAAGAAAACTTTATTAACAAAACTACAAAAAAAGGGAAAAAATTAATAAGAATCAGAATAAAACTTTGAGAGCACCTTTCCTCCCCCCACAACCTTCTTTACTTTCCCAACGACAATGTATAGAGACAAAACCTGGGACTTAATTTATCACCTCTAAAATAGTCTTTCATCAGTTCTCTTAGGGAGAGGAGTCTCTTTTGCCATGTCATGGAGACTTCTCCACAAGAAAACAGTTCTCTCGTGGCTTCAATTCTCACAAATAGCAGCCTCCTGGAAATCTGCATTGGTGAAGTCCCTCCCATCTCATGCAGCCTTCCCACAGCTGCATTCATGGGCCATGTCAAACTTATGGGGTTCTATTTTAAGGATGAGTTGTTCAAAAAAAAAGCTTCTCTTCATCTATCTCTGAGATCATCTCTGAGAACAGAGGTCTTCTTCTTTCCCTGGGGCCAAAGGGTCTTCATCACTCTCATCTCTGTTCAAGCTTCTCATAAGATCACAGCTACTTCAACATCTACTTGCTTCAGCACGAATGCCTTTGCTCATATCTGCAATTTGAACACTCCATCCTCCCATACTGTTTTCATGAATTAAAGATATATTTTTAGTGTATCAAGTCCATCACCATGGCCTTACAAAAGACTTTCAGCCTAAGACTAAGGCATCTCCTCATTCTCCTCCCATCTGGGACTTTACTCCTTCTTCACTGACTTTGGTATCTTTATGTTGTTTCTCTACATGTCTTCACTCTGTCCTTTTCTCTCACTTGAAAGAGGATCAATGTCCTGCAAGTTTCATCTGTGCAATGAAAGAGTTAATATCTTGCCTGAAGCCTGCCATGGTCATGATGGTCGAAGCAGTCACGGTGATAGATTCAGGCCATGCTGGGGGCTGTGCCAGGATCTTTGGGCCCTGACCAGAAACGGTGGTGGCCACTCTGGCCGCATGGCTGGTCTCAGGCCTGTACTGCATTTAATTCCAGCTGCAGGTCAGCCTGACTATGCTGGGGGGAGAACCAGTCCGGCAGCAGGATGTTAACAGCCACTGGGGCCCGGCCTGGCTGGGACGGGCCCCCTCGTCCTCCCCTCCCCTTGCCTGGCAGCCACTGGGGCCCAGCCCAGCCTGAACGGAGGAGGCCAGGCACGGAGGAGACTCTTAGCAGCTTCTCTTAGAAAAATCATTTCCGTGGGTGGCTTCTTCCCTCCTCACTAAATGTCAATCAATGCAAAACCAGCACAGCTTCTAAGGTGTCTTTAGGGCAGCAGAAGTCAAGACTCTTCCTTCTCCCCTACAATTTAACAATTCAATCCATTCTTCTGGAACATAGAAGATTTGGCCCCACACAGAGTAGCTGGAAAGCTCCCAGCAGGAAAGCACCTGGGTGTGTGTGACAGGATCTTTCACCCCTGACACAGCAAAAGCTTATTCTTTTTTCCCCCATGGCTCAGTCAAGTCAGCATAGTTTGACTTGTGGTGAATTATCACGGCTGAAAAACATCCTTAGCCAGCAATAAACATCCTGCCCTGAATGCATGGGAAAGGATAAGCAAAAATCAGTGACTGACAGACACAGCACTTTTACAAACTATAAAAGACCACTACCATTTTCATAAAATAAGAAATCTCTTACACACTCTCTGAGTGTGTGGGGAGTTCTCCTCAAAGTGAAGATGTTGATATCGAGTTACTCTTCTGGAAGTTGAGTGAAAGGAGACTTCTGTAAATCACTATCATTTGTTGGTAAGTGACATTGGCTCCCAATCTATACTATTCCTTCGCTAGCTGTAACATAGGTACCTTTATTATCGTGCACTGTCTTATGAACCTACTAGTAGTGTTTCTTTTGTTTATCCTGTGTAGTAAGGTAAGCCTGTTAGGCTCATGTCTGTTTTACCTTGTGTCTATTTAATAAATAATCCATTTTGTAATAGCTATAATCAGCCATTATTAAGAACTTGCAAACGAGAGACATTTGGGGTTCAGGCTGCCCCAAACAGAGCTACTGCCAGAAATCAGAGTCAAAGGCAGGACTTGTCTAAGCTCTCATCTCCATTCGTAACAGCGTGCTGGTTGACAGCTGGCTGAACATGACCCAGCATGTGCCCAGGTGGCCGAGAAGGCCAATGGCATCCTGGCTTATATGAGGAATAGTGTGGCCAGCTGGACCAGGGAAGTAATTGTCCCTCAATATTCAGCACTGGTGATGCTGTGTAGCATCGTGTGGCAACAGAGTTCATCATGTCGGGGGAGGTACAGCCACCAGCAGGGAAACAGACCAAGTCTCTGTTTTGTTAAGCACGAGAGTCCATTTTATTTCCCCCCTCCCCGAGCTGGGGAGGGAGGAGAAGGTGAAAGGCAAGAGAGCGAGAGACCTGCAGGGGCAAGGTGGTAGGGTTTTATCAGGTATTCCAGGGGAGGAGTCTTAGGGTTTGGGTGATCAGATTTCAGCTTCTTCGAAATGGGAGGATTCCACAATGCTGCACCTCAAATCCTGTGTCCAGTTTTGGGCCCCTCATGACAAGAAAGACATTGAGGTGCTGGAGAGTATTCAGAGAAGGGCAAGGAAGCTGGTGAAGGGTCTAGGGAGTAAGCCATATGAGGAGCAGCTGAGGGAGCTGCAGTTGTTTAACCTGGAGGAAAGGAGGCTCAAGGAAGACCTTATTGCCTTCTACAACTTGAAAGGAGGCTGTGGCAAGGTGGGGGCAAGCAGCAATAGCACAAGAAGAAATGGCCTCAAGTTACATCAGGGGAGGCTCATGTTGGATATTAGGAATAATTTCTTCACTGAAGGAGTGGTTAAACATTGGAACAGGCTCTTCAGGGAAGTGGTGGAGTCACCATCCCTGGAAATGTTAAAAAATGTGTGGCCGTAGCACTTTGTCATATGGTTTAGTGGACATGGTGGTATTAGGTTGAAAGTTGGTCTTGATGCTCTTGAAGGCATTTTCCAACCTTAAGGATTCCATGATCAGGCATAATGAAATTTTTAAAACAAGACTTGATCAGTGTTTCTTACTCAACAAGAATGTCACAGTCACCCCGTAAGAATTCTTTAATTTCCTAACCTCATACTTACTGAAGCACAGTCTGTCTTATCCACATATCAGGCTAATGCTGTAGAATTCTGTCCTAATTATACATAATTTACCTCGTATAAGAAATAAAACAGATACATTTTGAGTCCCTTATTGATCAACATACATATGGGATTGGTGGGGAAAGATGCTGCTGTTTTTCTTACACAGCATGTTTCTTGTTGGAACACAGCAAACTAATTAGATATTAGGAGGAAAAAAATTCACTGCAAGAATGGCCAAACATAAACAGGTAGCTCAATGAGGTCACAGGATGTCCATTCCTGGCTATTTTCAAAAATCACCAGGACAAGATGCCGAGCAAAGTGACTTAGTGACCATCTCTGAATAGGGGGGACTGAAAAAGACAACCTCCAGAGGTCCCTTGCAACCTATGACTTAGCACTCATTTTGTCATACCTGTCTGTCCATGGGATGTTGGTTGGCTGTCCAAGTGCTATTGGTGACTTAGGGGAATTGGGGTATTGAAGAGAGACCTGACTTACAGCCTAGATAGGATTGACAAGACATTTGCAGCAAAACAGATGGTTGTAATTCTGTCTTTTTAAGGGTGTAACTCAATCCCTAATTATTCAGACTTGTATTGTGAGGATTGCAATAAGCTCCAGCCATCACTGAATAATATCACATCATGATATACGACCCACATTTAGTTCACAGATCCATGATCTTTGACCTTCACTGACAGATTATGATAAGATACTGTGTTGGTTTAGCATGGATAGCAAGAGACAATTAGTTACTTGCTTTGAAGTTGACAGCTTGATTGACCAATTAGGAAGATGACACACCTCTGGGAACACACAGGCTTAAAAATCAGAAGAACCCCGGGAAACTCTCTCTTCCTTCTGGCTTGCCAGCAGGTAACACTGGCCTCCCGGGGCTGCTCCAAGGGAAGGAGAGGCTACAGCTTAACATCTGGCAAATTTTAAAGCCTACCCCCCCCCCCCACCCCAGCCAGGTCGTGGGAGATGTCTCCCAGGCCCAAGGGAGCAGCTCCAAGCTGGGCCCACCCCATGAGACCAGGGGTGGGCAGGAAGCCCCTCTCTCCCTCCAATGACTCCCAGGTAGAGAGGAAAAGAAGGGGGAGAAGCCTGGCCACTCTGAGATCCCTTGGCCTGAGAGGCTGCCGCCTGGCAGAGATCATGTGACCACTGCAGGCCCTGGGCAAGATTTAACTCTTTCCTGGCACAGATGAAACTTCCAAAGCCCCAACCCTTCTTTGAGGGAGAGAAATGGTCAGAGTGGTAGATATTTAAAAAGACAGTATTGTTATAAAGGATCTGTAGCCAATTTGATATAAAGTAATTTATTTCGCCATTTGAAATCAATATGGGACAGCCACAAAAAAGAGACAACTTCGATCCCAGGGGTATCGAGGTTGGGTGAACGCAGGGACAGCCTCAACGGAGCCAATCCCTCCCCGTTCCCAGACTCTTGGATTCAGGGTACAGCTTTTATACAGCTCTTCCTTGAGGCAATTTCATTGTTAGTCTTTGTCCAGTGTGCATATTCATACACTTCTTTCTTTCGCTGTTCAGTTTTTGAAAGCTTTTCCTGGCATGGTCGAGGATTTGAATTGGGTTCCTGGAACTGGGCATTGGGATGCTGATATGTGCAATCTCCGGGTTCTCCCCACCTAGATCCGTTATCAGGTGTTGATCATTGGAGAAGTGGCAGGTCCACCCATGATGGACGAGGCATCTCCTGTTCAGCCAGATCCTTTCTGTTGTAAATTTTTGGCTCCGCCCTGCGATTATCTGAGAGTCTTTACAGTTGCAAATGGGTCCCGGTGGCCGGAGATGCCTTTTACAATTTTTGGAAACTTAAACTTGTAGCACAGTTTTATTTTATAACATATAACATACTTGATACACGAATTTATTTTAAAACATATATCACAGTATGAAGATATCACAGTCATTGACGGAAGAGTGACCCCTTAGGTGGAAGAGATGACAAGTTGCCTTGGTCCTAGGCTGAAAATCTCCTATGAGTTGTGGTAACAGATTGTAATATGAATATGTTAGAATATTCCTTTAAATCATGGACAATATGAATTGGGGAGATGATTATTCAGATTTGTGGATTCGAGCAAAGGTATCTGTGATTGAGTGAATATTGAATTAGGAGCTGTGATCTTGTGATCCCATGAGATGTTTGAACAGAGAGATGAGATAAAAGGTCCTCTGCACCAGTGAAGAAGTGAAAAGAGATCTCTGTCCCATGAGATGAAGAAATCCTTTGCATTTGAACTGTTAATTTCAAAAATGACACCTGAATGTGCATGAGTCCATGGCCCATATATAGTCACGGGAAAGGCTACATGATATGGGAGGTGCACAACTGCAGAAGTTCCTGGGCAACTGCTTTTGTGAGTTAAAAGCCACAAGCAGACCGTTTTTCTTGTGGAAAGTTACCAGAACAAATCAGGAGAGACTTTTCTCTCTAAAAAGACTGAATGAAAGACTATTTTATAAGTGGTACCGACCGAGAGTTCTGAGTTTTGTCTCTTTACATTGTTTGTGGAAAAGTGAACACTTAGGGGGAGGAAGAGGAGTGTTTTGAAAGTTTCATTTTGATTCTCATTCTCATTTTTTTCTTTTAGTGTGTGTTAATAATTTTATCTTTGTAACCTTTAAGATTAGAGCCTGCTTTTGCTTCTCTCCCGATCCTGTCTCACAGCAGAGTTCTGGTAGACACTCAAACCACTACACTAAATTTGGCAAACAGAATTCGGTGAACGTGAAACCACTACAGATACTTACATTCTGAAATTCAATCAACCTCTTTCTACAGCACTCCTTTTTGTCCCTACCCCAAATGGTACTTCTGGGATAGATATTTTTATTTCATGCCTTGCTGTCACAGCTGCACTGGGAAAAAAAAAGCAAGCAAATTTATATGACTTCTGAACAGAAGAGGTTGGCTGGAGATAAATGCTCAAAATAAGTTCTCCCTGGAATAAACTTTCCCATGTGGGTGAAATAGTTTATTCACAGGGGAGGGGGGCAAGGACAACTTCCAAAAGAAGCCAGGTGTAGCTAATCAATCTGATTTCCTATAAACACTTCACTGTGTGTGGATGCAAGACAGAAGAGGAAATTTCCAGGAATTTGCTGAAAAAAAATCCATTGAAATATGCTGCTTAAAACCAAAAACATCCAAAAAAACCCTCTAGTGTCGCTCTGATTAGGAACGTCGGTAGAAAATGACACACAGACTCTCAGGCTTATTAGCAAGTGAGAGCAATCTTTACTCTTTGAAATCTTCTTTTATAGACAGTTCCGATGGAGTAAAACTTCATTGGACAGCAAACCAATACATTACCATCATTGGACAGTTAGGAACAACACCCCTCAATCATTTCTTGCAAGTAAACAACAGGGAGACAACACCTGCAAGGATTGTTTTACTTTCTCCAAGGACTGTTTAAATTCCTCCTTCCAATTTCTCAGGCCACAATATCTCAGGCCAGTATGAGAAATCTGTGTGACTTAGTTTCCCACAGACACTGTGCTGCTGCCTGATTTCTCGCATTCACCATCCACACTCTAGTAATATTTTTTTCAAAATTTTAACATATCAGTTTGAAAGTGCATGCTATATGCATTACTGTGTCTCTATACCTTATACATATATAAACATGGTGGTCAGAGGAGTTCAAACTGCATTAGAGATACTTGTAGAAGCTGGAAGAGATTAAAAGCTTTCTTTAATAGTAGTTTCATTAAATGATGAAGCAGAAATACTAAATGTCCGATCTCATGTGCCTCATTGTTTTCAGAACCATGACAAAAGACACAAAGTCCTCTCCATGGCAACTGTTAGAGCTGGAGACAAAACCACTGAAGATGCAAGCAAAGATATTTAGTCTGACATTTATACCATTCACTGAAAATATTTTTGGTTAAACACTCAAAAATAAGACAAGCTTTGACATTTGTCATGAAGCTAAAAAAGAAACTCCTGATTTCTCATGTTAGCTCTCAAGGTGATAACACTGAAGACCTGAAGCCCCCTATGCTCATTAATTTTCCTCATTATGTTTAACATGTTATTTTCCTACCAAATTTCTCACTGCAGATGTGAGCTTAAAAGCTGCCTGTCAGTTTAAGAAGTATAACAATAAAAGGAACAGGACCTAAAGGAAGAAATAGAAGGCAGGAAAGCAGTTATTACTGTCTTTGAAAACTGAGCAGCTGCAGAAACAGTTACAGGAAGAAAAGGAGAAAAAAGAAAAATTAAAATAAAAGGTAGAGATGATGCTTATGCGGGCTCCCAATCCCCCTAACATTGCACAGATTAGAAAACTAATTTTGTCCCAAGATGAATGTGATGGAAATATTTGGGGCAACCTCTATGATAAAGCATAAGGAAAATAATTATTTGTCTCTTCCAAATCCCCTTGAATATGAAGTCAGATGCATTATAACAACAGAAGTAACAATTGGACCACGGGGTGGAATGGGAAATCATATGCATAAATCAATCCCATTTGACCCTATTCAGATGGCTATTTTGCAAGTACGCTATGGCCATAAACCAGGCAAGACTGAAACTGAATATTTATGGCAAGTGTGTCTAACCAGAGGAAATAGAATTTTACTAAATGATAATGAAGTCAATGGATTTTTGGGTCCTGGTGTCTTTATAAATTCTGGACCCTGTCTCCATTTAAAAGAAAAATGTTTGCCAAGGAAGGCAGGAACCTTCCTGGAATTGAAAGAATACCCCTTCCCTCCAAATTATTATAACTTCAAAATTATGGGGCTTTCAGGAAAAAGTGTAGAAAAAGGAATAACAGTTCTTTACTGTAAGAGCCTGAACAAGAGATACGAGACTCCAGGTGTCTCTTTAAAGGTGCTGTTTATTTCATCGATTGAAGTCACAGCAGTCATGGGTCATGGGTAACAGAGCCAAGGCTACAGCTGTCAGCATCAGCTTATATATGCATTATATAGTTTTCTTTACTGAGCATCTTAATACATAAAAACCAATCAGCATCATACACAATACCTTTACATTTACCTACAGCCTATCACAACAACTATTATTACTATATTATAGTTAGTACTATCCAGTCACATCGAGTTAATATGTTACATTTTAAGCTTAAAGTTGTTTTTCTGTTTTCTTGCAGTGGAAAATTCTTAGACCTTGTTTCTACTTGGTAAAAACATGTTTTTGTTTGCCTATGGTATCTTTTGCTTTTCTTGAGACCTCTTTCTGCTTGCTAAAAACATCTTCTTTGTTTGTGGTCAACATATCCTTTGCTCTAGCCATAAAACCTCTTTCCAACTCGACTTAATCTTTGCTTTCTTATTTGTCCAGTAACAACTGGCTCAGCAATCCTTAATTTAGACATCTTTTATTCTTCTATATCAAAACTTGCTTCTATCTTTATTCTGCTTTCAGGTTCCACATTCAGAGAGCCTTCTGCTAAACCTACATATCTGTGAAACTTTCCTGTCAAACTTTCATCTATCCCAACACTTTACTAGAAAATATATAAACAGAAGAGAACAAACAACAACACAATAACAGAAGCTTCCAACCCACGTTTTTTTCCTTTCAGTGTAATTATGACCACAGCCAGCAGGGGGCGCTGGCACACTCCAGGAGGCAGATACTGTAGTAACCTACTTGCAGCCAGCAGGGGACGCTGACAGGCTTGGAACTTCCCCGGGTGACAACAGCTGGCGCCAGCATGGGAGGGAGAAAGAGGGGTACTTCCCCTGCAAAACTCATGTGGGTGGCAGCCAGTCTCAGTACTGGCAAGCTCAGAACTTCCTGGGCTGGTAACAGCTGGCACTGGCAGGGAAGGAAAAGGAGGGTGCTCCTCCTGCAAACTTGCATGGATGACAGACAGTCTCAGCACTGGCAGCTGCCAAAGTCTAAGTTCGGGGGGGGGGAGGGTGGCTGGAATCCTCTCACCAGCAGCAGGCACAGGCAGGGGAGGTAGGCAGAACTCGATCATAGTGCCAAGCTACATCGCAGCAAAGTCCTGGACAAGAGTGCATGATTCCCTGTGCCCCGGGGCGATAGCTATGGAGAGAGCACCACCAGCTAAAAACTGCCAAACCCCTATTCCCCTCCCCAAAAACGATTCAGATTCCATTGGAATGCCAGGGATATCAGCCACTTCCTTCCTTTAACTCAAACACTGGCCATCCATGCCTGGGGCATCACCTCCTCCTTCTCTCAGCGTCTTCACAATGACAATGGGAAAAATTCACTAAGAAGCCTAAACCCATTATAGACCCAGACCCCTAGATGGTTACCACTCAACAAGTAGAGTGACATACTAGACTGGAGGAATGGATGTGTTGGAGAGAGAAGAGTCTCTGTTTATACCACTTAGGTCCTTGAATGAGCTCTCCACAAGTATTACAAAAGCTGCCTGTATCCAGGTCATACACAAGAGCAACCGTATTTAATGTTCCTATTTCATCTACTGTGAATTATGGCATGCTAAAACTATTAATTAAGGGAGCATCTGCCATCCACAAACCTTCTCTCATTGCAAAATCAGATTAAATTGAAGGACATACTTCAATGCCCTATTGATTGTAACAGAAATTGTTGGAGATTAGGGAGGAACCCTACTACACAGATATCTCTACCTGTGCAACATTAATGTATGATATCATAAATCATGGGTGAGAGATTGAAATACTAAGGCCTGAACAACAGGCCCTGAGCCAAAGTTGACCTCTAGATGAACCTTCCAACAAAACATTGTATTTGTATCCATTCATTAATGAAATGTGCATGATCATTAGCAGTATCATTAGCAATATCATATATGTATCTGCTCATTAGCAAAACATATATTTACGTTTCTGTATTTAGAATCTAGACAAGGCCATCAAATCAGACATCTGGCCTTGTTTGGAGGTATATGGTCAAAGGCAACTCCCTTGATTCTTCCTTGAGCCTTGGCCAGTCTTTGGGTGGAACCCAAGAGGAGGATGAAACCAGGTGCTCCTGCACTAGAAGTTATCACAGAATCACAGAATCACAGAATGTGTAGGTTGGAAGAGACCTTCAAGATCATGGAGTCCAACCCAGCCCTAACACCTCAACTAGATCATGGCATCGAGTGCCACATCCAGTCTCTTTTTAAACACATCCAGGGATGGTGACTCCACCACCTCCCCAGGCAAACCATTCCAGTATTTAATCACTCTTTCCGTGAAAAACTTCTTCCTAAGATCCAACCTCTATTTCCCCTGACACAGCTTAAGACTGTGTCCTCTCGTTCTGCCAGTTGCTGCCTGGAGAAAGAGACCAACCCCCAGCTGTCTACAACCACCCTTCAGGTAGTTATAGAGAGTGATAAGGTCACCTCTGAGTCTCCTTTTCTCCAGGCTAAACAACCCCAGCTCCCTCAGTCATTCTTCACATGGCTTGTTTTCCAAGCCCTTCACCAGCTTGGTTGCCCTCCTCTGGACACGTTCAAGCATCTCAACATCCTTCCTAAACTGAGGGGCCCAGAACTAGACACAATACTCAAGGTGTGGTCTCACCAGTGCTGAGTACAGGGGAAGAATGACCTCCCTGCTCCTGCTGGCCATACCATTCCTGATACAGGCCAGGATTCCATCGGCCCTCTTGGCCACCTGGGCACACTGCTGGCTCATGTTCAGCCAGCTGCTGACCAGAACCCCCAGGTCCCTTTCCTCCTGGGCACTGTCCAGCCACACCGTCCCCAGCCTATAACGCTGCAGGGGGTTATTGTGGCCAAAGTGCAGGACTCAACACTTGGACTCATTAAACTTCATCTTGTTAGACTCTTCCCATCGATCCAACTGTTCCAGATCTCTCCGCAGAGCCATCCTATCTTTCAACAGGTCGACACCTGCTCCCAGCTTAGTGTCGTCCGCAAATTTACTAATGAAAGATTCAATAGCCTCATCCATGTCATCAATGAAAATATTGAACAGAACTGGCCCCAGCACAGACCCCTGAGGGACACCACTGGTGACTGGCCACCAGCTGGATGCAGCACCATTCCCCACCACTCTCTGGGCCTGGCCATCCAGCCAGTTCCTAACCCAGCAAAGAGTGCTCCTGTCCAAGCCCCGGGCTGCCAGCTTATCCAGGAGTATGCTGTGGGAGACAGTGTCAGAAGCCTTGCTCAAGTCCAAATAGACAACATCCACAGCCCTTCCTGCATCCACCAGGCAGGTCACCTGGTCATAAAAGGAGATCAGGTTGGTCAAACATGACCTACCTCTCCTAAACCCGTGTTGGCTGGGCCTGAGACCTTGGCCATCCTGTAGGTGCTGCATGATGACACTCAGTATAAACTGTTCCGTTATCTTGCCAGGTACTGAGGTCAGACTGACTGGTCTATAATTACTGGGATCCTCCTTCCCACCCTTTTTGTGAATGGGTGTCACATTGGCCAGTTTCCAATCGTCTGGAACCTCACCAGTGAGCCATGACTGATTGTAAATTATGGAGAGCGGCTTTGCAAGCTCATCTGCCAGCTCCCTCATCACCCTGGGATGGATCCCATCTGGTCCCATAGATTGATGAGTATCCAAGCATCTTAGCAGTTCTCTGACTGCCTCCTCTTGGATAATGGGGGGACCATTCTGTTCCCTGACACCATCAACTAACCCAGGAGGACAGCTGTCCTGAAGGCAAGTTGTCTTCCCACTGAAAACTGAGGCAAAGAAGGCATTAAGCACTTCTGCCTTCTCCTCATCTGCAGTTACTACGTTCCCTCCCTTATCCAATAGAGAGCAAAGGTTGGCCTTACCTTTCCTTTCACCATTAATATATTTGTAGAAACATTTTTTATTATCCTTTACAGAAGTTGCCATTTTAAGTTCAAACTGAGCTATGGCCTCCCTAACTTTTTCCTACATGCTCTAGCAGCCTCCTTAAATACTTCCTGAGGGACCTGACCCTCCTTCCAAAAATGATACATCCTCCTTTTATTCCTGACTTCATCCAAAACCTCCTTGCCTATCCAGGCTGGGCGTTTGCCTTGTCGACTCCTCTTTTGGCACACAGGGACAGTCTGTTCCTGTGCCCTCAAAATCTCTGTTTTGAAGAACACCCAGCTTTCCTGGAGTCCTTTGTCTTTAAGGGCTGCTTCCCAAGGAACTCTAAATAAGTCTCTTAAATAGACCAAAGTCTGCCCTCCGGAAGTCCAATGTAAGAGTCTTATTGGTGTATCTCCTGATTTCACCAATTATCGAGAACGCTATCATTTCATGATCACTCTGCCCCATTCATCCTCCAACCACCACATCTCCCACCAGCCCATCTCTATTTGTGAACAACAGATCCAACATAGTCCCTCCCCTGGTGGGCTCACCTACCAGCTGCGACAAAAAGTTATCATCCATGCACTCTAAAAATTTCCTGGACTGTCTCTTTTCTGCTGTATTAAGTTCCCAGCAGATGTCTGGTCGGTTGAAGTCTCCTACAAGAACAAGGGCTGATGATCCTGAAACATTCTCCAGCTGCTTATAGAATAAGTTGTCCACCTCTTCCTCCTGGTTGGGTGGATGATAACAGACTCCCAGTAGGATGTCACCCTTGTTGGTCTTACCCTTAATTCTTACCCATAGGCATTCAACTGCATCTTCATTAGTTTCAATACCTATGGCATCAAAAGCCTTCTTAATATAATGGGTCACCCCTCCACCTCTTCTCCCTTTCCTGTCTCTTCTGAAGAGCTTGTAGCCATCAAGTGCAGTGCTCCAGCTATGTGAGTCATCCCACCACGTTTCTGTGATGGCAACTACATCATAGCTATGCTGTTGCACCATGACCTCCAGCTCTTCCTGTTTGTTACCCATGCTGTGTGCATTGGTATACATGCACTTCAGCTGGTCTACTGATTTCACCCCTAACTCAGGCTTAGCACCCTTGGGCCTGCTTCCAGGCAGCCCAGCTGCATCCCCTTCCCCCTTCAAACCTAGTTTAAAGCCCTCTCAACGAGGTCTGCCAGCTCCTGAGCTAAGAACCTTCTTCCCTTAACAGAGAGATGTATCCCATCTGGTTCCAACAGAGCAGATGCCATAAAAGTTGCCCCATGATCAAAGAATCTGAAATTTTGTCGATGACACCAACCCTTAAGCCACTTGTTAACGATGTGAGTTCTCCTATTTCTTACATAATTTTTCTCTGCCACCAAAGGGACTGAGCAGAACACTACCTGGGTCCCTGTCTTATCAACCATGTGACCCTGTGCCCTAAAGTCCCTTTTAATCGCCTTGACACTTCTCTTTTTGATCTCATCACTGCCAGCCTGGAGTATCAGCAGTGGGTAATAATCAGTGGGCTGAATCAGCCCAGGAAGTCTCTCAGTAATATCCTGTATCCAAGCCCTAGGGAGGCAGCAGACCTCCCTGTGGGATGGGTCCTGGCGACATATGGGGCCCTCTGTTCCCTTCAGAAGGGAGTCACCCACTACGATTACCCTTCTTTTCTTCTTGATGTTAGAGGTGGAGATCCGTCTTACAGATGAATCAAAATTGGGAGGCTTACTGGGCAGATAATTTCCCTCTAAATCATCTAAATCATCTGGCTGGCTCTCTAGATCCAGGGCTTCATACCTATTCTGAAGTGGCACCTGGCTAGGGGATGGGGATCGGCAGTTTTTATTACCTCCCCGAGCAGGGGCCCATTTCCACTCCCCTTCATCTACCAGGTGCTCTTCTATTGCCTGGGAGTGGGAGGCATAGGAGTCCTCTGAATCTAGATGGGCCTTCCTTAAATATGGAGGGGCTGAACTCCACTAGTCTATTTCCCTTTCACTTTCCCTGATACTCCTTAATCGTTCAACTTCCTCCCTAAGCTCGGCCACCAGTGAAAGGAGGTCATTCACTTGTTCACACCTCAGGCACTCCTCCTTCACAACATCCCCTGAAACAACCGATAAGCTCAAACACTCTGGGCAGGAATGGGTCTGTACAGACACATCCTTTTTGGAGGGCTCCACTTGGTCACATACACTAGTACCAACCACAGTTTTCGACGGTGTTGAAACCATTACTAACACAAATCCCAAGACCAACCAGCCAGTAGAAACACCTCGAACAACACACAATACTCCTTACCAGCAAGAGAACTAGCAACCCTGCCTGCTTGCCCTGCCTGAGCGAGCTGCCATGCAAACTGCCGTGGCCACGCCCCAGAGACCTGCCATGCCCCTTTGCCCGCTCCTGTTTGCCGCGCTCCCTAGAGACCTCTTATAATGGGCCACTCAACAACTAAGGAAGCTCCACCCCTCACTCCTGAATGACTCACCACTGCCATGTCAGCTTGTTTATTCCACAATATAAAAGCTGTGCCCTCTCACAGCGAAGTTGGAAGCCTTGCCTGCGGGTGGACGCACCGTGTACGAATTCACAGTTGCCGTGAGTGGCTCTCCAATCCTTTGCTATGCCTGGAGCTCCCCTGCTGGTGTGAGGATCTGGATGATGGCAAAGTATTAGGGTAACTGGTGATGTATCTATCTTTCTTAATCACTGTAGGCAATCTTTTGTAGTAATGATTTGGTGCATTGCTTAGCTTATCCTTTTATACTTCTTGGCAGTTTTGCACTATAGTAAATTACACTTATTCCTTAAGTTGGTGTCTGTGTCTTTGGTGCCCACTGGCAAAAGAGAGATGGGATGGGATAATACATTGAGTGAAGCCAAAAATACAGGTCACAAAGTCAGACAAATCAATTCCCTGGAACCAGAACCCCTGATTGTCCACCCAAGACTCAGAGATGGAGACCTATATAATCAAGCATTAGTATTAGGCATTCTAAGAGCTGCAATTCAGAGACAGCCTGACAGCCTTACCAGGGGTCTAATTCATGTGGTTCAGAGAAGACCCCCAGTTCAGAAAAATTATGACAGCAATTGGAGAGAAAATACTCTACTCAGACACTAGTGCCAATTCCAAGAGGATGTATTAACCCTTCTTCTCTCCAAAATCGGATATCAAAAAACAAATAGTGCCTGGATGACAATTGGACCTGCCAGTCCAACAAGTGGCACCCTATCGATGGATAGATAATAATGGCCCATACATTCTGATTCCAGTGGGTCCCCATCAACAATTACTGAAATTTCTAATAGATGTAGGAGCACAATGCTCAGTAAGAACAAACCAGGATGATGCTAAGCTGGATATATGACCTTGATGGCAAAGAGTTAAAATCACTGGAGTGAATGGAGCAAGTGTTATGTGCCAAACTGCAAAAGTTAATTTATGGCTCCTGGGTGAGAAGCACATGATGTCTACTTGCTTTGCAATTAAAGATCACAATGAAAACATTTTGGGTTTCAGCATTCGGTGTAGCTGAACCTGTGTCTTAGGTTGCAATGCAAGATGTAACCAGAAGTATGTATTCTATTACCATCTGTTAAAACCAGGTGAGGCAGTCTTCTTTCTCTCTTCCAAGACCCATCCTTCATCCAGGGAGATTATCTTCTGTTAATAGGCCATTGAGTCTCACTGCATGACTGATAAAATTACATCATCCCATTGTGAGATGCTCCACCCAGGGGGAGGAGCCAAGCATTCCGACCTCGATATAATCTGAAATTCAGAACACCAGAGGCAACCTGTTTCCACTGGATTCCCAGAGGAAGACTGGACCCATCTACACCACCACTAGACCTTCAAAAGAAAACTACACCCTTCTACAGGATCACTGCTTCAACAGAACCACATCTGTCACTCCAGGAAGACTGCAGCCACAATTTAATTGGACTGCTACCAACACCCTGGCCAACAAGGTGTCAGGCTGTATTCTGACTCTTTCAGTGTTTTATTTTTTGTACTACTACATTTTTATTTTAATTTTCCTAGTAAAGAACTGGTATTCCTATTCCCATATCTTTGCCTGAGGGCCCCTTAATTGCAAAATTATAATAATTCAAAGGGAGAGGGTTTACATTTTTCCATTTCAAGGGAGGCTTCTGCCCTCCTTAGCAGACACATGTCTTTCCAAACCAAGACAACCTGGCATTTACCAGACAGCAGTGTGTGGTCCTTTGGTTCAAATGTCAACCCCAAACCTAAAAGAAATTGGGAGACTACAGTGCTTTTACTCTGTGAAGCACCTCCATTCCCTGATTCAAAAGTTACTAATGTGCCTCAATACCCAATTCTCTCTGCAGCATAAAAAGGAACTTCTCAAGTTATAGCTGATTTGGAAAGGTGACAAATCATCTCCAGAAGCCACTCCCTATATAACTCACTGTTTTGGCCAGTCCAAAAACCAGACAGAAGGTGGCAATTAACAGTTGATCACCAGTGCTTAAATATGAACACAGCCTCACTAACAGCTGCAGTACCCAATAATGCAAACCTAATAGCCAAAATACAAGCAGCTACACACTCATGGATGGCAACATTAGACCTAAAAGATGAGTTCTTTATAATTCCCTTACAAGAAAAAGAATAGAAAGAAATTTGCTTTTACTTGGGAAGGTGTACAATATACCTTTAACAGACTCCCTCAGAGGGAGTCCATTCACCCATGATTGCTCATGTTTGCACTTGCAAAAGTTTTACAGGCAGTCTCACTCCCTCCAGATGTAAAATTATATCAGTATATAGATTACATTCTATTTGGAGGAGACTCCTGAAAAAGTAGGGAAAGCTGCAACAGCAGTACAGCAAGCACTTCAAGAAATAGGAGTTCAGTTACACCTGAGAAATATAAAGGGCCAAGTAAAGTAGTATAAAATCTTTGGGTACTTGGTGGTTAGAAGCAAGTGTGGTGATTCTCCCAGACAAAAAAATTAGAACAGCTGCAGATGCCCTGATCTAGGAAGGAATTACAACAGTTAGTGGGAACATTAGGATATTGGACAAAGCACTGTTGTGGGTTGATGCTGCCTGGATGCCAAGCACCCACAAAAGCTGCTCACTCACTCCCCTCTGCAGCTGGACAGAGGAAAGAAAATTTAATGAAGAGTTCATGGGTTGAGATAAGGACTGGGAGGGATCACTCATCAAATACCAGTATGGGCAAAACAGTCTCTAATTAGAGATATGAAGTGAATTCATTACTAACAAAATCAGAGCAGGATAGTGAGAAGTAAAATAAGTCCTTAAAAACACCTTCCCCCCACCCCTCCTTTAAGCTCTACCTCCTACCCCAGTGGCACAAGGAGACAGGGAATGGGGGTTATGGTCAGTTCATCAATCATGGTTTCTTCTGCTGCTCAGGGAGAGGAATCATTCCCCTGCTGCACCGTGGGGTCCCTCCCATGGGAGACAGTTCTCCACGCACTTCTCTGATGTGGCTCCATCTCAAGAGCAGTAGCTCTCTGCGACCTGCTGCAATGTGAGTCCCCCCAAAGGGCAGCCATCCTCCCATAACTGCTGTGGCATGGGTCACTCTTCCACGGGGTGCAGTCCTCCAAGGACAGGCTGCTCTAGAATGGGAACAGGGCCCCTCTCTCCATGGGTCTCCCATGGGCTCACAGCCTTCTCCAGGCATCCACCCACTCTGGCATGGGGCTCCTCATGGGCTGCATGCCAGTGGATGTCTGCATCCCTGTGGCCCTCCTTAGCCTGCAGGGAGACAGCTACTTCACCCCTGCAACTGGATAGAGGAGAGAAAATTTAATGAAGGGTTCATGAGTTAAGGATTGGGAGAAAACACTCATCAATTACCATCAAGGGCAAAACAGGCCCTTAGAGATATTAAGTGAATTTATTACTAACAGAATCAGAGGAGGATAATGAGAAGTAAAATAAGCCCTTAAAAAACACCTTTTTTACCCCCAAACCCTCCCTCCTTCCCACTGACAGCAAAGGGAGACAGGGTTTTGGTCAATTCGCCACATAAGGTTTTCTTCTACTGCTCAGGGGGAGAAGTCGTTCCCCTGCTGCACTGCGGGGCTCCCTCCCACAGGAGACAGTTCTGATGTGGCGCCAATCTCACACAGGCAGCCATCCTCCCATAACTGCTGTGGTGTGGGTCACTCTTCCACGGGGTGCAGTCCTCCAAGGACAGGCTGCCCCAGCTTGGAAGCAGGGCCCCCTCTCTCCATGGGTCTCTCACTGGTCCACAGCCTTCTCCAGGCATCCACCCACTCTGGCATGGGGCTCCTCATGGGCTGCATGCCAGTGGAGGTCTGCATCCCTGTGGCCCTCCTTGGCCTGCAGGGAGACAGCTACTTCACCATGGTCCTCACTACGGCTTGCAGAGGAATCAGCTCCGATGCCTGGAGCACGTCGTCCCTGTTGCTGTGGGGTCAGAGACAGGGACGCAACATTAACACACTGAGTTCATACAGCAACAACCCACATTTATTGTCTGGCAGCTCCTTTTATACAACTTTCAAATTTTCCGCGCTTACAGACATGATTGGTCAAGGGTTTTAACTTTGCCTAGCTCACTGACCAATGATATCGGAGTATCTGTGCTTCAAAGGGGTTGGCCCGAGTCCTCTGTCTGGATCGAGCTAGGCTGGTTGAGCTGGTATCTGTTAAGCCAAATTATCTGTGCATCTATAGACCAGCTATATCTGTCACATTTCCCCCTTTCAGTTTTAATAAAAATGCAAAGTGCTCTCTGTTATCCTACCTGTAAGGGCCCTTTGCAGATAAGATGACAGGACAGCATGACAACACATGTGGTTCTACCTAACTGGACAAGCCTAGCCTCTCCCAGCCAGTGATGCATCCCACATATCATTGAAAATGTTACATCCATTTCCAGGAGCTGTCAACAATACAAGTTTTCAAATTGGCACACCACAGGGTTATTACTTGGAAGTTACAAACTTACAACTTAACTCTATGAACAAGAAACATTTCAACTTTAGAACTGTGGGAAAATCAAATAACAGGGAAAGCAACTTGTCAAGTTCAGGTTTTTGCCTTGAATAAACTTGTCATCACATAAAGGCCCCAGATCAGTATGTATCAATTGCACAAGTCGTTTAACTCACTGCTCCATAACGTCTGCTGGAGGTTCATCAGGAAGATGTCTCTGGTCCCAAGCAGGATGTAGAGCAGAACCAACACACCTGGCAGGTATCCATCATGTTCTGGTGTCGGTGAAAACACAGGCAAACCCACATCCCCATATAATGAGGTCCCATGGACCTTCCCAGTTGTTTGTGATAATGTCTTTTGCAAATCCTTTAGGCTTAGGTGACTGGGCATCTCCAGATGACTGCAGTGATAGGAAATGATTTAAGATTACTGGGTTTTGGGATTGTTCTGGTACTGTTAAGTGATTCAAGGTGTAAACAGCTTTCTCTACTCTGCTCCGTGGGGTTTCACTACACATTATTCTTTTTTGTTTATCTAAGATGTGTTTTAAGGTGCCATGTGTATACAGGTCCATTATCTGTTTTGATGTTATGAGGGATATGCAAGCAGCAAAGGCTAATCACCAATGTGCTATGGAATCCTGGCTTTATCTCCTGAGTGGATGCATGTATTTGTCCAGTAAAATCTGCATCAATAACACCAGGGTGTACAATGATACTTCTCCTGCCAGTCAAAGCCATAGCCTGTTGTGCTGGTTTTCCATTAATTGATTTGTGGTAAAAAGGGAAGAAGGAAGTGGTTCTCTCTGAAAAGCTGCCAACAGCTTCCTCCATACCTGACAAAACCAATCAGTGACTTCTTCTCCACACCACCCGACCTTGATCTCTTTGCTGTCTCTGAGGTTCAGAAGAAGTGTCTCTGGATGCTGCCTTTAGCAGTTCAACGTACGGCTTGACATTCCTGCCTGGAATCCACCTTGGGCCAGAATCTGTGGATTTGTAAGCATAGCCCCTGCCCCAGGTTATTAATTGAAATGGACGCATTATTTGTTTGGATTTGGGGTCTTTGATCAGCACGAGGTTTCTCCAAGAGCTGAGCTCTGCTTATGTTGGAAAAGTGCCTGAGAATGGGGGGATTTGGCTCTGTGAATGAATTATTAAGAAATTTGATAACATAAAGAGCCTTGCATAATCTTTCTACGTTTGATAGCATTTCCACACCCCCACGCTGCTGATCAAGGACTCTCTTAAGAGTGCGGTGAGTCCTTTCTACAATGGATTGCCCTGTTGGGGAGTGGGGTATTCCTGTGTCGTGTTTCATCCCCCACTGACTTAGGAACTGTTGGAAAATTTTTGAGCCGTAAGCAGGACCATTATCTGTTTTGATGGCCTGGGGAATGCCCAGGATGGAAAATGCTAGGAGAAAGTGTCGGATGCTATCTTTTGTCTTTTCTCCCGAATGTGCCAATGCAAATATAGCCCCAGAAAATGTATCTATGGACACCTAAATGTATTTCAGTCTCCCAAAGGGTGCATAATGTGTGATATCTGTCTGCCACAACTGTAAACTTTTGAGGCCTCGGGGGTTAACCCCAGCCCCCATGGATGGTAAGGCAAGATACTGACAATTGGGACAGGAACCCACTATCGCTCTTGCCTGTTCTCTTGTGATTTTTAATATCCAGACTAGGGCTGGTACATTTTGATGAAAGAACTGATGGCTCAATTTAGCCTGATTAAAGATGTCTGGTAGGGTAACTTGTACTGTCATTGCTAGTGTCAGCTCTCCGGTTGCCTTCTGTAATAGGTCTGGGGAGGTCAGTGTGTGATCTCACATGCATAATGTGATATGGTTGCTCCCAGTGGAAGAGGAGGTATACTAACTTCAAGAGCAAGCTGTATAAATCTGGATTTGACACTTCCTTTAATAAGGAGTGTTCTGCCCTCTCAACTAGTCTGAATCAGTAACTAAATTTAGAGGTTATTTGAACTTCTCAAATGCTCTGACAACAGCTGCTAATTCTGCAATTTGCAGAGATCCCTGAACAATCTGGACATCAGATTCCCACTCCTGAGTGTCAGGATTTTTCCAAGTCATAACTGACTTGTGGTATCTCCCTGAACCATCAGTAAAAACAGTCAGTGCCTTTAGAGGAGTTTTACTTTTCAATGAGTTTGGGACCAAATTAAAACAAGTCTTAAATAGTTTATGTTTTGGTGGGTGAATGGAGATTTGACCTGCGTAGCTGTCAAAGGTGAACTGGAGGCGTTCATTGGTTTGGAGCACAGGTTCTACACCGTTTAATGTCACTGGCAGATATATGCATGTGAATTCACACCCTGCTAAGGTCCTGAGGTGAGCTCTGGCCTTTATAATAAGCTGAGCCATAAGCTCCTGGGGTGTTGTGATAGTCTTGTTTGGTTTGTGTGATTGGAACACTTACTCTATGATTAAGAGCTGATCCTTTAGAGTGGGGTCCCACTGAAAAATGAGAACATGAAATTTGGGTGTCTTACCCAAAACGATGAATTGGAAAGGCAGGGCAGGATCAATGCGGTGGGCTTGTCTAGTGGACAGCGCCTCCGATACCTTTTGGATCACTTCCCGAGCCTCTGGTGTGATGGTTCGTGGAGAATCAAGGTCATCAGGGCCTCTCAGGAGGTTGAAAAGGGGTGTGAGGTCCTCAGTTGTGATCCCCATCAAGTTACGCACCCAGTTTATGCTGCCACAGAGCTGGTGGAAGTCTCTCAGGGTCCTTGGATTGTCCTTGATGGTGAGCAGCTGGGGTGCCATCATCCATTCACCTATCCAGAGTCCAAGGTAGGTCCATGGACAGGTGCGCTGGATCTTCTCTGTAGCAATTTCAAATCCTGCTCCTTCAATGGACCTGCCATTGATACCTTTTTAGAGGGGCTTGTCTATTAATTGTATGCACTGAAAATGCAAGTCTTGGAGCATCTCTAGGATGGAGGGGGATATTAGAAAAACAATCCTTAATATCAATGACTCCAAATTTCCAATCTCCTAGGAGCATTGAGAGGGAGAGTAGGCCAGGCTGCAGGGAGCCCATGTCCTCCACGATTTCATTGACTTTCCTGAGGTCTTGTAGGAGCCTCCACTTGTCTTTGCCTGGTTTGCGAATGACAAAGACAGGGGTGTTCCAAGGGCTAGTGGATGGTACCACGTGGCCCTTGGTTAATTGCTCCTCCACTAGGGATTCAAGCACCTTGTAGTGGTTTTACGTTTGCTAATTTTGATTTTTTGGCCAGCGCACCATTTGTATAGTGGCTTCAGTGTCTACTAGAATCATTTATTTTTTTTCTAATGTGAGATATGATTAGGAGAAAAGCAAAGCAGGCTCAAACTTAAGGGGTATAAAGATAGGTTTATTAACACACACTAAAAGAAGAAAATGAGAATCAAAATGAAACTTTCAAAATACTTCTTTCTCCCCACAAGTGTTCACTTTCTCACTAACAACATAAAGAGACAAAACTCAGAACTCTTAGTTAGTTACCACCTATAAAATACTCTTTTATCAGTTTGTTTGGAAAGAGAAGTTTCTTTAGCTTTCTATGGAATTTTTTCACTGACAACATAGAACAGTCTTCTTGTGGGTCTTAACTCTCACAAAAACAGCCACCCAGGAACCTGCTTTTGTGAAGTCCCTCCCATGGGCAGTTTTCCTGAACTGCGTATGGGTCATGGATACAACTAGGGTATTATTTTAAAATGGACAGTTGTCCTGGGTTGTAGTATAAGATATGCACAAAGTATTCTATCACCACCTTCATGAACTGTTGAAACCAATTGTTGAAGCAGTGTTCTTCCAGGTTCCCCCTCCCTCTTCTGTTAAGGTGTCCTCTGTTAGGTGTCTTTTGTTAATGGGTCTTCTGTTAATGGCCTGCTGCATGACTCATAGGTAACTCCCTCCGGGAGTTATCTCTCTTTAATGAGCCATCAAGGACCCCTTGTATGACTCATTATCCCATTGTGAGATGCTCCACCCAGGGGGAGGAGCCAAACATTCTCACCTGGATATAATCTGGGATTTGGGACAATACGGGGGACCTTACCCACTGGATTCCCATAGGATCAGAGCTACCAGACCTTTCTATGGGATCACTGCTTCCATCATCCCGCTCAGGTTGTATTCTGACTCTGTCAGTGTTTTTTTTGTATTATTGCATTTATTTTATTTTATCCTTTTTTCTTCTTCCTATTAAATTGTATTTCTGACTTGGAGCCTCTCACTCATTTTGCTTTCAAACCACGACAACAGTTCAAATGCAAAGGATTTTCTTCATCTCATGGAACAGAGATTTTTTTTTCTCTTCTTCCCTGGGACATAGGGCTTCTTATCTTATTTCTCTCTCTCTGTTCAAACTTCTCATGGGATCACAGCTTTTCATAAGATTAGTATTTATTTAGTCTATCACAAATACTTTTGCTTCAATTCATCTCCCCAATCTATATTGTTTACCATTTAAAGGCATATTTTAGCATATTACAGTTCACTACCATGGCTCATAAAAGACTTTCAGCTTAAAAAAACCAAGGCATCTTCTCCATCTCTTTTCAATTAGGATTTTTAATTTTTTTCTCTCACTGACTTAAGTCTCATGTTGTCTCTCTAAGTTTCAATCACTCTGGCATTTCTTTTACTCAGAGAAGGATTAGTGCTCTGCAAATTTCATCTGTGCAAGGAAAGAGGTAATATTCTCACCTGGGCTTGCAGGTGGTTGCATGATTTCTGCCGGGTGGTGGCTCTGGCTGCACAGCTGTGGGATTTCAAAGCCATGCCGATGGGGGAAGAGAACTTACACCGAAAGATCTTGGAGCAGCCTGGCTGGTGGATGCCTCCTGCCTACCCCTTGGTGACAATCAGGGTGGGCCCAGCCCAGCCGGGCACGTAGCTACTATCAGGGGCCTAGTGGACATCTCTCTTACCCCAGCAGGGTAGGCTTTAAAGTCGGCTAGATATTAGGAGCTGCAGCCTCCCTTTGTTAGTGTAGGAAGAAACACACAATCAAGGAATGATTGTATGCGGTGCTTTATTGGAGAGCTCTGGGAGCCAGGGGTCCAAGGACCCAAATCTTGGCTCCACCAGAAGTTTGGAATAGACACAGTTTTATACTTTCTTGTTACATAAGTATACACATTAACTATTAAACCCCATTGTTCTATTGATTTTACCCAAGCATGAATTTGGAACAATTGATTCTCATGATTCGTATTTAAGATTCTCATGATTCGTGTTTAAGATTCTCATGATTCATGTTTAAGATAATAATCATATTTAGTTACCAGACGCTTACAAATTAACAATAAGGTAATTTATCATATAATTATGATACAGGTACAGGTTCACCTTGACTTACTAAAGAATATCCAACTTCTAGGGCCTACATATTTAACTAAGGATTACATTCATTCCCCCTCCTCTCCTGATTATTACCTAGGCGTGTTATACTTGGTTTGGTTAAAACAATAGCATGAAAATAACATCCTGGTTACAGCGAAGCTAGGTCCTGCTCTTATGCCTTTAGAAATCATTTTAACCCTATCCTATCACTGTCTCTGGGCCCTTCAGTGTGAGTCTGCAAAATAAACCTTCCTGGAATTCTATACAGGAGACCCTTCCCATCTTTCTTCACTGAGCTAGCCGTGGAGTGTGTATGTGTGGAGTTGAGTGACTGCTTGTGTGCACCCCCCTTAGTGGCTTCTTGAGAAAAGATGCTTTTCTGGGAGAGGTAGTGCAACCATCATCCATCTCCATGCTGCTACAGGGCCCTGAGATCATTTAACAAGATATCAAAGGTGGATATTGTTTGGTGTAAAGCATGCTATACCGAAAGCCATGAACTGGTCAAAACTGTATGAGGTAATGCAGGACAGTAGTGAATCCCCTACGACTTTCATGGAACGGTTGAAGGTGACTGCCAGAAAATATACTAATCTGGATCCCAAGAATCCAGAGGAGGCTCTACAGTTAGCAACTGTCTTTATAGAGCAGTCTGCCCTGGATATTAGAAAGAAACTCCAGAAACTGGAAGGAGCGGAGTCGCGTGACCTAGGAAAGTTGTTAGATGAAGCATGGAAAGCATATCACAATAGGAATAGGGAAAAAGAACTACAGCAGGCTAGAAGGGAAAACGAGACATGACAAACTGCTTGCGACTCTGGGGGTGGCTAAGGGACTTGTGGAGGGTACTGAGGGACTGGCCAACAGGGGAGGTTGGGTGGGGGGAACAAGGATGGCTCCCACCATTTCCCCGACAATGGTTAGGGTAAGACCAGTGTGCAATCTGCAAGGAAAAAGGGCACTGGAAGTGAGAATGCCCACAAGCTGGAAAGCTAGACCCAGTCTTACAGGCTGTTACATTAGAAAATGAAGATTGAAGGGGACCGGAGGATTCTACTCCAGCTGAACCCTTGGTTACATTGAGGCTGGGGAAAGAAGAAGTGGAATTTTTGGTGGACACAGGAGCAACTTATTCCATATTGAATACATGCAAAGGGAAACTTACTAGGGATGTGGTAAATGTAATTGATGCTGTAGGGAAAAGCGAAACTTGGTCCTTTTTACAATCCATGAAATTTAAATCATGAAAGAATTGGATTACTCACCAGTTTCTATATATGTCCAAATGCTCGGTCCCCTTGCTGGGGAGAGATTTATTGGGAAAACTGGATGCTTGAATAATTTTTCAGGATGGGGAAATACAAATTCAAATACCAGAATCAAAAGCCATCAAGGCAAGGATTTTTATGTTACAGGAGTCAAATGAATTGGAAGAAATCCCAGAGGAGGTTGACAATGCTGTGAACCCATTGGTATGGGCAACTGAAATGCCTGGACGATCAAAAGTGGCCAAACCAGTGAAGATTACTCTAAAACCTGAAGCTAAACCAGTAAGGCAAAAACAATATCCTATTAAGTGGGAGGCAAGGAAGGGGCTGGAGAAGCTTCTAGAAAAATTTTAGATTATGGGTTATGGAAAGAGTGTGAATCAGAATATAACACACTGATATTACCAGTTAAAAAGCAAAATGGAGAATATAGGTTAGTGCAAAATTGAAGGGCTGTAGCCCTGGTTTGTGCCTGAGATGTTTTGGTTTTCTGAAATTCTTTTCCCAGGGAATTTTCTGTAAACAAGAGACATGTTTTTGTAACTGTACTATGTTTACATTCTTTCCCTAGGAGGGACTTCTTGATGTCCCTCTGGTCTGACCAATGTGATTGAAGAGGTTTGTCTTCTTGTCACCAATCAAATTGGTCTGTGTAGAATAGTATAAAAAGGGAGACACATCCTAAAAATAAAGGAGTCATTTTCAGCCTTCTGAGGTCGTAGTCTTGTGTCGTTGTAGTGTACAACAGCATCAAAGGACCATTAATAAAATAGTACCAGATATTCATCCAGTAGTAGTTAATCTGTACACACTTTTGACAGCACTAAAAGGGGAATATAAATGGCTTACAGTGATTGATCTCAAGGATGCCTTTTTCTGCATACCCTTGGAGGAAAATAGTCATGTAATATTTGTTTTTGAAGAGGAAAGTCCCATCTCCGGATGCAAAGTTCAGTTAACCTGGACTGTTCTACTGCAGGGATTTAAAAATAGCCCAACAATATTTGGAAATCAACTAGCAAAAGAATTAGAACAATGGAGGAAAAATTACACTGAAGGAGCAGTTTTACAGTACGCGGATGACATTCTGCTGGCAGCGGAGACCCAAAACCAATGCTTGCAAATGACCATAAGTCTGTTGAACTTTCTGGGACAGAATAGTTACAGAGTAACAAAAAGAAAAGCTCAAATAAGAAAAACAGCTGTGAACTATTTGGGCTTCAAGATCACTCAAGGGCAGAGAATTCTTGGCCTTGACAGAAAGGAACCAATCTGCCAAACTCCAGAACCTCAGGACATCCGAGAATTACGAGGTTTTCTAGGAGTGGTCAGGTGGTGCCGGTTGTGGATATTAAACTATGGACTTTTAGTGAAGCATCTCTATGAAGCCCTAAAAAAAACAAAGGAAGGACAATTGGTGTGGACTCCTGAGTGGCAAACTGCCTTCTGAGAACTGCAAAAGGCATTAATGACAGCACCTGCATTAGGACTTCCTGACTTAACCAAGCCCTTTGAACTGTTTGTACATGAGAGGCAACATTTAGCCCTGGGAGTCCTGACGCAAAAGTCGGGAACCTGGAGGAGACCTGTGGGCTATTTCTTCAAACAGCTGGACAACGTGAGCAAAGGATGGCCAGGATGCTTGCAAGCAGTTGCTGCAACCTTTCTACTGATCCAAGAGGCCAGGAAGCTCACGACTGGACAGCACACAACTGTTTTTGTCCCTCACATGGTAATATCTGTATTAGAGCAAAAGGGGGGGCATTGGCTATCGTCCAGCAGGATGCTCAAATACCAAGTTGTGCTTTTGGAACAGGATGATGTGGAATTGAAGATGACAGCAGCCATGAATCCAGCCATGTTTCTCCATCCAAAGGCAGTGGATGAGGGACCCCTGACATGATTGTCTCCAAATGATCGAACAGGTATATTCCAGCAGAACTGATTTGTGAGATGAGCCAATAGAGAATCCTGATTTAGAATTATTCACAGATGGGAGCAGTTTCATGAAGGATGGAAAACAGATGGCAGGATATGCAGTGGTGACCTTTACTGAAGTATTGGAAGCTTGATCTTTATTGATTAAAATGTCAGCACAAAAGGCAGAAATAATAGCACTAAAACAAGCATTGAATTTGGCCACAGGCAAAAGGGTGAATATTTGGACTGATTCTAGGTATGCATTTGGTGTAATTCATGCCCATGGAACTATATGGCAGGAAAGAGGACTGCTATCAGCTCAAGGATCAGCTATTAAACACAAAGAAGAAATTTTACAACTTTTGGAAGACATTCAAAAACCAAAGGAGGTGGCAGTGGTGAGTTGCAAAGCACATCAACCTGGGCAAACTAATTTTATAGTGGGAAACTGATTGGCATACAAAGCAGCTCAAGGAGTAGCTGAAAAAGGCATCCTAGTGTTAGTACCACAAAGACAAATTGACATCTCTGAATTTACGCCTAATTATGACAGCGAGGATCAGTGCTTAGCAAACACATTAAAAGCCACCAAGAATCAGGAGGGATGGTGGGTAACAGACAGCCAACAGGTTATAGTTCCAACTTCTGTAATGAGAAAAATAATGGAAAAATAACACAACAAAACCCATTGGGGAATTGAGTCCATGATATATAGCTTCCAAAGCTCTGTACTCAGCATAGGAATGACTGAAATGGCAAAATCAATCCTAGTCAAATGTCCAATTTGTTTAAAAAACAATCCCATACATAGGAAGAGGCCACCTCCTGGAACATTAAACAGGGAAATTCACCTGGAGATTATGGGCAAATAGATTTCTCTGAATGACTCAGGCAAAACATGTATAAGTATCTTTTAGTATTGGTAGATACATTTTCCAGATGGCCAGAAGCCTTTCCCTGTCACACCAATAATACTAGGGAAGTGGTAAAAATCATGCTTAAAGAAATCATATCGAGATTTGGGGTGCCATTTGGGATGTCCTCAGATAGAGGCCCACATTTCATAGCAGATATGGTGCAACAGCTGAGCAAAACTCTAGATATAAAATGGGACTTACACACACCTTGGCGACCACAATCAAGTGGGAAAGTAGAAAGGATGAATCAGACTTTGAAATGACAAATTAGCAAAATGTGTCAAGAAGTTTCCTTAAAATGGCTACAGACCCTCCTTCTGGCTCTTTTGTGAGTCAGAATTCAGCTGAGGTCAAAAACCAAAGTGCCTATGAATTGCTGTACAGATAGTCGTATCAAACACCATTCATTCCCAGAGAAATTCATTCGGGGAGAAACAAATTTAAATCTATACTTAATTTCTTTAGGAAAAGCTCTAGCTGGACTCGGTTTATAACCCTATCAGGACCAGTTGCTTTGGATGCACCCATTCACCCATACCAACCTGGGGACTTCATATATGTAAAGACCTGGAACTCTGAACCCTTGAAAGAAAAGAGGAAAGGACCCTTTCAAGTCCTCCTGATAACCTACACAGCACTTAAGGTAGAAAGAATCGAACCCTGGGTCCATCACACATGGGTAAAACCAGCAACCACACATTAAACAAAGCAGAAACAAGATTAATTAACATCATGGAGGTGGGGGGTTGTATATAAATCCTATTGTTTTAGGTATAGGATATGATTTTTTGGGGGAATATTATTTATTGGATCTAAATGAAGATGATAAATAATTGCATAATTATAATAATATGTTGTTAATCTCTGGGAAGGGAAATGTGATCTTAAAGCTAGTGCAAGATTTTGGCAGATTACAGAATGTAACCTCTATAACAGCTTGTTAGCCAACACCAACCTCTGCAGAAAATCCAGTTCTGTGGGGAGCTTTAGTCAGCTATTTGACAAAAATTTGGGAACACGTGGGAAGGAAATAGCACCCATGCCAATTGGACAGGGATGGAAGGAGAATATTCCTTACAATGGACACGTAAGAATGATACTGTTGAGAATTGTAATATCTCAAAACCAGATCTGGAAATAACCTCATGTTGCAGATTTGGTTCAATTTTCCTAGGTCAGCTGCTTGGAAGGCAGCTATGCTCACCCTTCCTGGCCAACGCACCCATTAATGTAGTGGGTTGACTGCTGGCCAAATGCCAGTGCACTCACAAAAATCATCTACTCATCTTCTATGGGTTTGACCCACACTTCTGAGGGCCAGCCTGGCAGAGAAGTGGCTATAATTAATTTGAGCGAGACTGCTCCTCGAAGGTGCTTTGTAAATCAAAAGGTTTAATAAGTAAAAATAACAAAACAAAATAACAAACCTTACAGAAAACAAAATGATAAAGCCGTGCACAGGTGCCTGAGAAAGCCTCTTGCACCTTGCTAAGACACCTCCAAAAAGCCTTTACTTCCTTTTGTGCTCTTTCCTAAATACTGAATGTTTTAGGAGGGATAACCTGGCTTGTAGCCAATAAGATCACCAAGGGATTTTGAATTACACTCTCAGAACCCAATCCATGCCCCTGTGCTGGCACTGAGCCAATCTCTTGTTACAGAATTCCTCAGGGAAGGTGGACATGATGTATACCTAGGCCTTGAACTACCCGAGCTGAGGCCTTCACAGAGGCCTAACTGAGGCCTTGAAGCCTGTGACGCAGTCAAAAATACTTAGCTGAGTGTGGCACAGTTAGAAATTAGTAGTTAAGGTGTCAGGGAAAGATAATAAGGTTGTGAAGGTCATTGAGTAGAATTGTTAGTAGGCACGTGATAGCCACCTTAAGAGTAAGTAAAATAGAGTGTGTTTTTATACTTCTCTCTGCTGTATGCCAATGAAAAGCCACTGTAAATGTAAACTATATAGAAATGTATATAAGCAGGCATCTTAGTCGAAATAAACCAGAACGTAGCATTTAACCACATTGGCTTGATCTGCGTTCTCTGTACAGTCCAACTTCTCTTTATCTCAGGCAACCCTGCAACAATCTCTGTCAGCAAGGTATGGAAGCTTCTAGGTAAACTTCCTAATATGTCTAAAGGTAAACTGAACCTCTTTCCCTATTTGGAAGCACCTGCTGGGGGTGTGGGGTGCATCACTACAATCTTCCTCTGCTATAATTGGAGCAGAGGAGGGGAAGAAACCAGTTGAACTAAAGGTCATGGGGTTGAGACAAGGATTAGGAGAAAGGGCAAAGCAGGCTCAAAGCTTTAAAGAGTATAAAGAAAACTTTATTAACAGAACTAAAAGAAGAATGATAAGAACTAAATAAACCTTTAGAACACTTTTCTCCCCCAAGCCCTTCTTTCTTCCCCATCGACAACACAAAGAGACAAAACCTGGGATTATCAGTCAGTTTATCACTTCTAAAAAGAATCTTTCTTCAAGTTCATTTAGGGATCGAAGTCTCTTTTGCCATGCTACAGGAAACAATCTCTTCATGGTTTTAATTTCACAGCCAACAATCCACCCAGAAAAAACCTGTTTGTGCGTGAAAATCCCTCCCATCAATCTACAGCTTTTCCCACAACTGCTCTTGAGGGCCATTTTGGCCAATGAGGCATAATTTAAGGATGAGCCATACTAATATAGAAGCAAAAATTCTATTCTTCTATCTCTGAAAGCGAAGGTTCCCTTCTGTCTCTGTTCAAGTCAGATCACAGCTTTTTCAACACATATATTTTTCAGCTCTCTTCTTGATTGTGAATGAATGCTACATCCCCCCATGCGCTTTATGAATTATACGGAAATAGTCTAGTGTATCAAAGTCCATCACCATGGCTTGCAAAAGGTTTTCATCTCCTCCCCTTCTTTCCTCTGGGCTTCAGCCCCTCCTTCTCTACTGACCTTGGCGTCTCCATGTTGTTATCTTCGTGCCTTCACCTTTCCTTTCCTCTGACTTGGGAGAAGATTGGCGTTCACAGATTTTATCTTGTTCTCAAGTGGAATGTTTCATGGCTGAAAGGGTTAATCTTGCTTGGGCCCTGCATCAGGGAATTGTGTGCTCTGCCTCTTGCTGCTGGTCATGTGATATTCCCCGGCACTGCACAAACCACTCCGGCCGCTGTTTTCTGTCCTTTTGTCTGCAATGCAATAGATTAGAAGCAGACAGGCACACAAAGTCTCTTGCTGACTGGGCTAGGATGGCGGTGGCCACTCCGGCCGCATGGCTGCTTTCCAGCCCCGGCCACTGTCAGTTCCAGTCGTGAGGCCACTTCCTGCGCAGACTGCAAAGCCACCTCTAGTCTCAGCCGCATGGTGTCTCGTGGCACTGAGATGGCTTCAGCGGCCAGCCCGGCACTGTGCGGGGAGGTCAGCAGCTTCACCTCCAGGCCTGGCTTCCCAGGAAGAGTGGGAGGGGGCCTCCACTCTTTTGCAGACAGGAGGAAGTAAGAGAGACCTTTTCGCGATTTCTCCTTTCTTAAATATGGTATTGTCCTGGGTTACAAGTATAAGATATGCACAAAGTATTCTATCACCATCTTCATGTACTGTTGAAACCAATTGCTGAAGCAGTGTTCTTCCAGATTTCCCCCTTCCTCTTCTGTTAAGGTGTCTTCTGTTAAGGTGTCCTCTGTTAATGGCCTGCTGCATGACTCATAGGTAACTCCCTCCGGGAGTTATCTCTCTTTAATGGGCCATTAAGGACCCCTTGTATGACTCATTATCCCATTGTGAGATGCTCTGCCCAGGGGGAGGAGCCAAGCATTCTCACCTGGATATAATCTGGGATTTGGGACAATACGGGGGACCTTATCCACTGGATTCCCAGAGGATCAGAGCTACCAGACCTTTCTACGGGATCACTGCTTCCATCATCCCACTCAGGTTGTATTCTGACTATGTCAGTGGTCTTTTGTATCTTATTTTATTTTATTCTTTTTTTTTTCTCTCTTCTTCCTATTAAATTGTA
>JANPWX010002908.1:0-11752 GCA_024734555.1 Trochalopteron elliotii
CCGGGTGCCCGGGTAAAGCGGGGATCCAGGGCCCCCGCAGGAGAAGGGTGCGCACGGGCACTGTCCAGAAGAACAGAGAGAGCGGCGGGCCGCAGGCGTGGCTTCTCCCGGGGTGTGGGGGCTGCGTGAGGGGGGAGTGCCAGGGCAGACCCTCCGCTTGTGTGACAGGTGAATGGCCTGAAGTGTCAGGGCGGGTTTAGTCTGATTATTAGAAAAAGGCACTTCGTCCGGAGGGTGTCTGGAACGGGCTCCCTAGGGAAGCGGTCACAGCACCAGCCTGACAGGGCTCAGAAAGGGGACAAGGCTCTCGGGGGCATGGATGATTGGGGTGTCCTGTGCAGGAATAAGAGTTGGACTCGATGATCCTTGCGGGTCCCTTCCAATTCACCACTGGAATCATCATATTCTGTGATTCATAGTGTATCAGTATTTTGGAGAAACACAGGAGCTGATCCCTCACACCCGGAAGGGGCCTGGTGGAGACACCAGCTGCATTCGTGGGGGAATGGTGGGGAACATTTTTTGCCCTAACACGTGTGCAGGGCAGTAAATGCTTTTCCACCCTCACAGAGGCATTTGAGGGTGTCTGAAGAACTTGGTTTGGTGTTTTGTCACCTGCGCTGGGCTCTAGGAAGAGGGCCCAGGTGTGTGCACACACAGGGGATGTAGTACCGATGGCTCAGCCGATGGGTGGGGAAGGGTGGTGGGAATACACACACTGATACAGGATGTGTGAAGAGTTCAGAGCAGAATATACTGCATGCCACACAACAAAGCAAGTGGGAAGATGAAATTGCCCTCAATACATGGGCATAGACAGAGTGTAGCGACTGGGAATTTTCCACGGTCTTTGATTCTATAACCTTGTTTTTCAGAGGTGTGAATGTAGAATACGGATTATTCAGGTGGTGTCATTTGTGAAACAGTGGTCAAGGGGCGTCTCATGCTCTGGGGACTGCTAACAGAAATAGTAGCTGCTTGGCTGCTGTAAAGTCTGGCCCAAAAGTCCTTGAATCTGTAATAATGTAAAAGCTTTAGGATGGGATATAGAAGGGTAGTACACCAAAGGACGTGGAGATTAATTATTTCAAGTAGTCCTTCATTGAAGTCTGTTTTATTTCTTCTCTTTTCTGCTAAAGATTCATAGTCCCTGCAAGGTAGAAGAGGTAGACCTCCAACTGGAGAATTCTCTTAGATCAAGCTCAGTGTTATCATCAAACGTCTAGAAACTAAGAGGCAAATGTTAGTGATTAATTACTTCAAATAATTTTGGTGAACAGTTATGAAAAGAGATGACTTGCATGCAAAAGCTGATAATGAATTCTAAAACCACAGTAGTAACAAAATTTTGTGGCTAGAGCATCACAGCTTGGCTTGAACGAATTTGCTATTAATGGCTGATGGGACTTAGCCATTACTTGTTGATAGTGAATACTGTCTGAAAATACAGAATTGTCTTTGCATTTAGGCTCAGAAAAGGTTCAGAGTCAAGATAGAATAATGTCTGTTACTAAACTGTGATGTAGCAATATATCACACGTTTCTTTAGGAAACATCCAAGTTATCCTAGAAAAAAAGAAACCACTTTAATTAATGGCAAATTTCAACATGCAGTTGATACTTATATTGCATTGTTACCTACCTTGGGCTAGGGTAAATATTTTGGTTCTTCAGATAAGCAGGTGTTTAAAATTGACAGCAATAGAAAACCTGTCTGCACCAAGGCCAGTGCATGGCTCACTGGGCAGCTTTTTGAAACTACTGTGTTACAGAGTTTTAAGGCAGTACTGGAAATGATTCTACTTTGAAATGTAATGTTACGTTGAAATAGACAAATATCAGGAATTGCTTTTGATTTTAGTTAATTCAGACAGATTTGGACATCTACCTCTAAAGTCATTTCAAGAGACCATTTTTGCAGCCAGATACCAACTGTAATTAATTGTGATCTTCATGGCTGGAAAGATGCATGGGCTAGTGATTCAGTTCTGTTGATTCTGTAATTATGGTGAAAAATGAGGTTTTATTTTTTCTTAACTTAAAAACCTACTGTTTTAGGAGATGGTATGTTCTGTGTCTGGATGGAAGGTTTTTAGAATTTTAGACAACGCTTGAAGAAAAAAGGAGGACAGAAAATTCTGCTTCTTAAAAGCCTGTTTTGCATAAATGAAAAGAAACTTGTCAGAGGGGTCATGGTGGTCCTAGCTCAGACAGGTAACTTGGAGTTAATAGACTTTGGATAAGTTTGCTTTGTCACTTCCTTATTTTGCAGTTTTTTACTTTGGCTTCTTGTTTTATATCGTACAGTATATGTATGCAGCAGTGGCCAACTTCAAGATGTTTTGTGAGAAGTTTGCCTCTAGTTACACTAATACTGTTCATGCAGTTTCAGAGACAAGTTTATAGGTGTGTCAGAAGTGGCATTCACATCTTGATCACTATTTTATTTTAATTAGTGTCTGGTTTTACATAAATAATGACAGGATGTCCTGCTCAGAACCACCTTCAAAGAGAGGTTGTTTTAGAAATGAGGAAAAGCAGTGGGTCTGTTAGATCTGAGTCTGGATAAAGTCACTGCCAGTCACAGTTTTGCAGAGCCATAATGGATTGCAAGTGGACTAGAGATATCACTTTACATTGGGATAGATTCCTGATCACCCTGATGTTGCTATTACACCAAAGCATTGTTTTGTCATGTGTGATGAAATGTAAACTAATGTCTTAAAAACAGGGAAATCTTGAAAAGTTTTTAAGTTTCATGAGGGTGTGATGTCACAGTAGCCTTTCTTTTAGAACTTTACTGAAAAAATCTGAATGCAATCTAAAAGGAGCATGGAATTGCTAATATTATCATGTACTGTCATACTTTTCTAGCTGGCTAAATCAGTAGAGAGACTGATACTGCTTTGAGTCAAGGATAAGCAAGCCTTGTGCATTAATCCAGAAGAAGTTCATTCTGCACAGTGGAGCAAAAATCTGACATAACATTAGATTTATAACAGAATAATAGTGCTTACTTAAACTCTTGCAAACACCTTAGTAATTTCTGTTTGGGAGGAGAGGAAATTTGGGTTATTTTGGGTTTATTATTTCTGTATCCTTTTTTAATAGGTTTATTGCATCCTAATACTGTATTGTTGATTTTCTTAATGTACTTTGGCCTACAAAATGGTATGTAAGGCTTTAGAAGTAAATGTTTAACTTGCTTTACCTCACCAAAATGTGTTTAATGGAGATACATAAATTGTCTTAGTCAAAAACTTTCTCTTTTTGTTTACAGAGTCTGTCAGTGGATGCGTCTGAGCAACTTGTTCCATTCTGTAACGTGGAATATGAGATTTTCTTTCTTTAATTTACTAAGGCATAATAATTTTTCTGCTTGTACAGAGATTTCCACCAGAACAGGGAGATATAGTTCTTACTGTTTAATTACAGTTGACCTTCATAATACTTAAATATTGTTTATACAGAAATTTATATTCTATTTGTAGAAATAGAAGTACTAATAATGAGTTTCAACTAGAAAAAATATATTTCTATTCTAAATTTGGGAAACAGAACTTACTTGTTCTGTTAGGTACTAGTTATCCATTATCAGTGGAGTAGTTAATGTGTAACCGCAGTTTTGTTGCACTTGTGTTTACTGCTCATCAAATGTATACCATTTGCTGTAAGTAAATTACTATTAGTAATGACACACTTTTTTTTCTGTATTATGTCAGGAGGTGTACTTCAAGAATCTTTCGAAACAGAAACAAAAGGAAGTCATGGAGAAGAATGGAAACAACCACAAACTTCGTGTTTGTGTTGCTACTTGCAACCGTGCTGATTATTCAAAATTAGCTCCCATTATGTTTGGTATTAAGGCAGAGCCACAGTTTTTTGAGCTTGATGTTGTAGTGCTTGGTTCCCACCTGATTGATGATTATGGGTAAGGTGAATTCTTATCTACCAATATGTTTCTGAGGTGTTAGCAATGATAATATGAACATTCAGTAAAAAGAAGTCTTGGCATCATGAATGTGCACAACAAATTTTTATTTTTATCCAGAATTTTATTTTGCAGCTCCTTATGAGATTGCATATTTCTGGGATTTTTTTTCAGCCTGTCTTAGAATTCTAGAATGTTTTGTGCAAATGCTGTAATTGAGACCCTAAACAGGATCACTGACTGTATGAAGTGAGAAATTTATGTCCTGCTTTTTTCCCTGAAACCTAGTGATTGTCAAATGGAAATGTGTCACAGTTTTTTAATTTTCACGGATAAAAGAGCCTCATTCATTTTAAGTCATTTTAAATTGCAGCTCTTCTGCTTTACAGTTGTTGGAGAAAGTACTTATATATTGCATATCCCAAGAGAGCACTCTTAGTTCTTACTTCCAGTGTTGTGGAGACAGGAAAGTGTAGTTATATGTTTCTGACAAAATGAATAACAAAGTAACATGTGGATATCTGTGGTATATGGGTAGGTGGGAGAGAATAGAGTCCCCATCCATAGCTCTCCATAAGTAAGGAGTCAAATTGCCTGCCCGGGAGGATGAGCTATCTTGGTCCAAATTCCTTCCCTTGGGAAGACTTCCCTCATCCCAGGTGTATATTCTTCTTGTTGCTGGGGAAAAGGTTGAAGGAACAGCATGGAGAGCCTTTCTGGGATTATTGATTTTCCTCAGGCTGCATTACCAGATTGGACCCAGTATGTGAAATAGATATGAAAACACATGTTTTGGAAAACAAAATCAGACTTTAGCTTAGTATCAGCATTGTTGAACTTCTAGAAATGTGTAAGCATATCTTCAAGTAGAAATACTTTTTGGACTTTCCAATGAGAAATTTTGGCATTTTATAAGATAGGGCAGGAGGAAGTTATATTATCTCAAACTACTAAGACAGGATGTTCCACTGGTGACTGTTCTCTTTCTGCACATTGTAGCACTCTGTTCCTTGCTTTGTACTGGACGTTGTTTCCATCCAGTAACATGGCAAGGTGAATTCAATATCACAAAACTAACCTGATTCAAAACAAAATCAGACAAGAAAATAAAACTGTTTAACTTCTTTACAGGTTAGTATGTTGATTTGCACCGTCTGATTGGAGAAATAAAGTGATCCCATTTCATTGGCTAGAAAGGACAAACATGGCCCTGATTTCACTATAGCACATAACCCTTTGCTGTCTGCAAGACTTGTGCTAAGTAATACAAAATACTACTTTTCCAGGTCAAGGTGTGTAAAACTTACATCTGTAACATGAGTGATTTGTAATGCACAAAGCAAACAGTAGAGATTTTGACTGGGCAAATGTTTTTGCTGTTAGTTACTTTGTGGTAAGTATTCTAAAACCCAGGTACTCCTTGGTTTTTTTTTAGAGCCTAGCCCTGCACTCCTTAATCTGGGTCATCCTAGAAAATGAGGGGGTCCTCAGAACATATATGTTCTAGTGAATGGGGTGATCAACAGTAGCAGAAGTCAGATGACAGTGATCTTGTGAGGTGTCTGTTACTGAAATGCTTGAAGGATCATAAAAGAAACAAAACCACCAGAAATGCACACTCTTGTTTGTCCCCAAGATTTTCACCTTTCAAAAGGCAAAGAATGCAGAAACAAAGAGCAAAAAGTTTTATGAGATAAATGTACATAATCAGGAAAATTGTAGGTCTGTGCAGGATATTTGTAAATGGAATTGGAAACGTAATGAAGTTCGTGCAATACAAATGCAAGCCCCTTTACTCAGTAAAATAAATAAGATTTGCCTTAAAAAAATACAGAATCTGAAATAATATGTGCTACCCACAGGATGTTTTCTTTAAACATACAGGCCTCAGCTTTGCCTCACATCTGTTGTATTTTTACAGTTGTCCTCAGAAAAGTCAATAAACACACCCTTTCTGACAGGAAATCACGCCATGTCTATTCTCTGAAAGGCTCTGTGGACACATGAACAAGGAGTTTGATTTCTGAGGATTTCCAGAATATGTTCAGCGCAGTTCCTCCTTAAAGGTGTCTAGAAAAACTGGATATTTGGAATATTAGGGAGGATCTTCACATGGATGAGAATACTCTGTTAAAATCTTGAAAGCTACTTTCCTCAGTGAAGAAGATGTGAAAAGCAGGTCTTTTTACAAACCCCAATACAGCTGTTGCAATTTGTGTTTATTTTGTGAAGCAATATTGCTGTAAAATCAAGTTGTATTTACTCTAATAAGCCTTTTTCTCTGACCTGCAGTAATACCTATCGTATGATTGAACAAGA
The DNA here is from genome assembly GCA_024734555.1 of Trochalopteron elliotii. Taxonomy (NCBI): domain Eukaryota; kingdom Metazoa; phylum Chordata; class Aves; order Passeriformes; family Leiothrichidae; genus Trochalopteron; species Trochalopteron elliotii. Next base: position 6,251 of record JANPWX010002908.1, read on the forward strand.
TGACTTTGATATTCATACAAGATTACACACCATTGTGAGAGGAGAAGATGAGGCAGCTATGGTGGAGTCAGTGGGCCTTGCACTAGTCAAGTTACCCGATGTCCTGAACCGTCTGAAACCTGACATAATGATAGTTCATGGCGACAGATTCGATGCTTTGGCCCTGGCCACGTCTGCAGCCCTGATGAACATTCGCATTCTTCACATTGAAGGTGGGGAAGTCAGTGGGACCATTGATGACTCCATCAGACATGCCATAACCAAACTGGCCCATTACCACGTCTGCTGCACAAGGAGTGCAGAGCAGCACTTGATAGCCATGTGTGAAGACCACGACCGCATCCTTTTAGCAGGCTGTCCCTCCTATGACAAGCTTCTCTCTGCCAAAAACAAGGACTACATGAGTATTATTAGCATGTGGCTAGGTAAGCAGGCTACTTTTAATGTTTTTTTCACGTAGCTTTCAACATTAGATGAACTCAGTATCAGTTATTAGTCAAAAAGTAATACATTTTTTAATAGTACCTGGTATTTCTACATTTGCTTTCAGTCTGTATTCTACCACGTACAGCTGAAAGGCTTCAAATGTATTTTACTGACCACTTCTGGACCTTCTGCCAAGTCAAAAAATAACTCCTTAAATGGGTAACTTCTCTGACCTGAACCTTTTAAAAGCAGAACAGTCTTACATGAGCAGTTACTTTTGTGTAATAGAGTTTTGGTTAAATAGAATCAAAGCTGTTCAAACCTACTATAAGAAAATCAAACAGAATTTCTATTGTGAACCTTTTTTTGAGGAATGCACTGCAACAGGACAAAATGCATCAAAGGCTTTTGGTGTTTCATCCTCACTGACTTAAAAATAATTCCTGTAAAGAGTGGGGGTTTTTTTGCTTTTTATCTTTGACAGAGCACTCTCCTGTACAGCTACCATGTGTAGTTGGAAGCTGAAGTCTTTCTCAATCAGTATGTTTTGCAGATGAATGTTTATCAACTATACTGAGACAAGTATGAATGACTATTTTAAAGCAGTGGAAATTAAGTCTTTGCGTGAGACTGGACAACTGACAGAAAATCTGAGCAGCGTCAGGAGTAATTCCAGATTTATAGTGGTGTGAGAACAGTCTCTTGATCCTGGTGTAGGCTTGGAAAGCTTGAGAAGTAGGCTTGCAAGTTAACAGTTTGTTGACATTTACATAGTGGTCTCTAAAGTTATGACATGCTTAGAGAGGCAAATAACAAGCTAGGCTACCCTGTAACTCCCTTGATTTTTATTGATCCCCATGTGTTAGATGTATCCCATTCAGTGCCTTGACTTTTCAGACTTTCACATCTGTAGTTCCAAACGTATGTCCTTCCTTCCTCTTCCTATTCTATGCCAATAAGAAAACTTTTCTTGCCCTCCCTTTGGACAGGTGAAGATGTCAAAACCAGAGATTATATAGTTGCTCTGCAACATCCTGTAACCACAGATATTAAACATTCCATAAAGATGTTCGAGCTGACACTAGATGCGCTCATCTCCTTCAACAAGAGAACCCTTGTTCTATTCCCTAATGTGGATGCAGGTGAGTAGAATACCTTCATGACAGAGTGACATATAACAGATTGCCTTCAAAAGAGTGCTTTTATCCCACGTCCTCCAGCCAGATGGAAATAGCTGGATGGTGTCAACCTCATGGGTGCATCTGCTGCAGCTCCTCCACATTGCTGGAGGACATTTCAGCTTTTCAGTGTGGGAAGGAAAATGAGGAGAAACCACGTGACATGTAGGGGCAATATTAGTGCCTCTTAAATTAACTTAAAACTACAAAGATACTTTTGCAGTGAATTCTTGTATCAAACTTTAGCATATGTGCTGAGCTATGTGATTTGCAGTGTAAAGATAAAAAGAGAACAAAACCTGTTCAGAGCTGGCAACTCAGTAAATGGCTGGCTACTAGATTCGTTGTGCGTCTGGATTTTGATTTTAAAAGTAGAACTTAAATCATTTTTTCTACTTTGGTTTTCTGTAGGAAGCAAAGAGATGGTTCGTGTGATGAGGAAGAAGGGCATTGAACATCATCCCAATTTTCGGGCAGTAAAGCATGTGCCGTTTGACCAGTTCATTCAGCTAGTCGCTCATGCTGGTTGTATGATTGGTAACAGCAGTTGTGGTGTCAGAGAGGTGGGAGCATTTGGTACACCTGTCATCAATCTGGGGACACGTCAGACAGGAAGAGAAACAGGTACATGTTTGCTTAATTCTCTAGTGTTTTGTAATGCAGGACAGAGGTGTCACCGTTGCTTTAGTGGACACAAGGGGAGGCAAATAATTGATGAAGAGTAATGTCAATCTGATGGACATCGTTCCCTCACAGAGGAAATAAAAACAATTTTTTTTTCATTTCTAAAGCAGCTCATACTCTAATGCAGTTTGAGGATCTGATCTGTCCTATGATGTTAATTTTTGTCATCTAGGTGAAAATGTTCTTCATGTTCGTGATGCTGATACACAGGATAAGATTCTTCATGCTCTACAGCTGCAGTTTGGGAAGCAATATCCATGGTGAGTACATTCATCTTAATTCATTGGAGGGAATGTTAAAGCAGTAGAGTAAAAGGCATTTAGTCCTAAGGTGTTTCATCATATTTGACTGGAGTGCTTTTAATGCACTGATCTGAGGTTACAAATGATTTTTCATTTCAGAACCATAATGCGATGTCTGGTATGCAGTAGTATTTATAGAGCAAAATGTTACAGGTAATGTTTTGGCACAAGTCATTTAACCTCCAACAGAAAGGCAAGAGGGCAAAATTCATACTAATTTGGATCAGTGTGATTAAGAGAGCTTGTTCTTTAGGAGCAGTATGGGGGAGAGCATCCTGTCTGCCTATTTTGACTTGTGCCTGAAGGACACTATTTTGCATGGGTACAAATGACATTGACAGCCAAAAAATGGGCTGGATCAAAAAAGACTATAAAGCCCTTGGGGGGTGTGTGAAAAAGTCACCACCCAAGTCACCTTCTCATGTATCCTACCAGTTAGAGAAATCAAGACAGCCAGAGGCAGATGCATCGTGCAGATCACTGTCTAGGTTTGTGGCTGGTCCTATCAAACAGGTTTTGGCTTTTATCACAGTGGGTTGTGTTTCTATGATTTTTAGCCTGTCATGGGGGAATGGGATTCCCCTGGCTGAAACTAGCAGAGTCTTTGGCAGCTGGTGTGCCAGTTTGGTGAGATGGGCTTAAAACTGAAGGACTCCAGGAGTGGGGTCCAAGTGGCAACAATTGTGCCGTTGCTTCCTCCTGAGGAGCAGGTCATAGCAACCAGTGCAGAGACAGATGTTCCTTGGCTGCAGCTCATATTGGAGATCTGTCTTGTTTTGAGGCAATTTAAAGAGGTGGGCACTCTGAAATGAGTAACCTCCCCCTTGATTCCAACCAGTCCCTTTCCACCAATAAGGAACAAGACACAAGTAGATGTAAGTGAAAAAATAACAGTTTATTAACAAACAGGACACCAACAGGCAAAGGGGAAAAAGTAAATAACTGCTAGATACCAAACTGCTAAATCTCACAACCCCATGGGAACAAAGACCCGAAATGCCAGAAATAACTGTTCCCAAAGAGGTGCCTGCCAGAGGTGGCCGCATGGCTGAAGGACAAAGCGAAGGTGGCATCACACCCTTCCCTTCCAAGATGGTGCCTCCCAGGTGACCACAGTTTGCAGGAACAAAGAGGCAAGATGGTGACAACCCCCACCAGGAAGGCAGGAGTCTGCAGAGCAGTTCTGGAGGCAGATGGAAACTTGCTGGTTCATGTGGGGTCCATGTTGCTGCTGCCACTTCATCTGCACCATGGCTGTGGGGTGGAGTGGTGGGGAAGGACCAGTCCATCAGCGCTGGCACAGGGTGCCTGATCCCAGGAACTCACTGGCTTTTTTGCTGCCAGCAGACCTTGCAAAGTTCACTTTGAAACAGTTTCTAACTGCAAAATGCAGTTTTTAGAATGGGAAACCCAAGGCTGCCACAAAAGGGAGAGGCTCTGCTCCCGTAGTCTTCTCTCCTGGAGCAGCTCAGGCTGGGGCGGGGCCTGCCCTCTGCGGCAGCAGGAAGGCACCCCAAGACAGCCCGAAAACGCCAGCTGAAATCCCTCTGAGACAAGGGAGGGGGGGAAAATGAAAAGAGAACCCAAAAAGGGAAGGGAAAAAAACCTCTGCCAAAACAAAGATGAAACAGCCTGCAAAGCAAACACCACGCAGCAAAAGGCAGGAAACTGCCTGGGCAAGGCGATTTTAAAAATGCCTGCAGTCACCTCTCCACCCACCACTCACACAAGGTCACCAGCTGCAGGGTCTTGAAGAGACAGTAACAATTTTTGAGTGCAGATAGATATGGAATACGATAACATTATAGATACTCCAGGACAGGATCACAGGACAAAACACATCAAGGGTTTTTTATGACTATGGTGTTTATGATTCTCACACCCATTCAGGCAACCTGATTGCTTGATCACCAGTGAAGGTGCCTGTATACCAATGCATACAGCAAGTGGTATAAAAGAGATTATGTAATAAACTAGAAATCTACGTCAGGTTGCAGAGCCATGATCTCACTGCAATTGTGGTGGCATACCTGGAATGTTGTCACGGATGGCTGTGTATTTTTAGAGAAGGCAGGTTAGAGAAGCAAGGTGGTGGAGTTGCTCTTTGTGTGGGAGAGCAATTGGAATGTATCAAGCTGTACTCAGGTACACATGAACAAGTTGAGAATTTATGGATGAAAATTAAGGGACGGGCTAATATCGTTGACACTGTTGTGAGTATTTACCAGAGGCTGCCTGATGAGGTGCAGGAAGCTGGTGAGGCTTTGTGTGGGCAACTGAAGTAGCCTTACAGGCAGAGGCCCTGGTTCTCCTGGGAGACTTGTACCTGATATTTGTTAAGAGTGACAACACAACTTGGCATACACAGTTCAGGAAGTTCCTGCAGATCAGTGAAGATAATTTTGATGCAGTGGTGGAAGAGTGTGGCAGTCTCAGGGCACCCGAGGAATGAAGCAGACGCAGCAGCCCAAGGGGAAGCTTCTACTACTCTATTCTAAAAATCTGACTCCATATATACATTTTTACAAAAGGCCAGAGATTGGCTACACAGGTTGCCACCTCTTGACCTGGATGGTCAACATCACCGTCCATCACATTTCTCCTCCCAGAGGACAAGAATGCAAACGGTAGATAAGTGCTATAAGTATACATTATTTTTGTGAAGCTGCGTGAGAAACTCCAGTTGAAACTACGTGAGAAACTCCAGTTCAAGAGTATAAACAACAAAAAGACTTCTGCATCAGGGCAACATCTCACCCTTTTTCCATTAATTAAAAGAAAACCAAAAAAGAAAATGAACATAATTCAGTTTCTGTTCATGAAGGGCCATCGGAGTGATCACTCGTGTCATCAACATCAGAGTCATCACTCAATGGCTCATCCACTTGTTGACCTTCATCTTGATCACGGTC
>JANPWX010003822.1:0-11799 GCA_024734555.1 Trochalopteron elliotii
GCACTTTAGGTCTACCTCTGCAAGATGGTCACAGTTATTCTAGTTTAGCCCCAGTAGCTTTAAAGAGTAAAAGCTCTGTTGGAATCTTCAGTGTAAAAGTTTTGAACTGAATGTGTGTTTACTTGTGCCCATGTAGTTACTGCTTTCTCCATACATAAAAAGTTAGTTGGAAGCTAGTCCAACAGCCAAATTCAAATCCTTCTGAAATTGTATGGATTCTAGTCCTTGGCACAAGCTTTAGATGATGTCATATCATTTTCTAACTTCAGTAGTAGTGTGTGGATTTCCATTGAATTTGAGATGACTAATATGATATTTAAAAATATTAATATAAATCATTGCTTTCTGAGTTTCTTTCCTTATTGAATAAATGTAATATTAGGAGAACTCATAGCTGTATGAGACACAGTGAGTATGAATGTGTCTGTGGTTAAAGAGTGGAAATTGAAATGTAACTGAAACAGAGCAGTGCAGCTCCAAATATACAGCAATACATAGGTCAGATTCTGGTTGTAATCCATGGGTGCAGACTGTTAGTAGCACCAGTTCTGGATTTACAGTGATATTAAATAGATTTAAATTGAAACCAATGTGAGTTAGGTCAAAATTTCAGAAATGGTCAGTTAAAATTCAACTTTAAAGTTAATATTGGGTGTCTTGATTAAATGACCTAATATCAGCTGGGATGAACTCAGAATTACGTTGGAGGTGAAAATTATCTATGCTCAACCTCTAAAACTTAGAACATAGTATTATGATTTTTAAACTGGCTTGCAGAATCAATGAGAATTTTGTGTAACTTGGCCTTACAGATCAGAGCTAATTATGACTGCTGACCAACAGCATGGACTATGAGTACATTTGATTTATTAAAATACACCAGGGTTTCTATAACAGTTCTATAAAAGTTCTATTCTATAAAAGTAATGTTTTTGTTACTTAATTTCTTTAACTGTATTAGTACAGCAAGTAATAGGATGGGGCTTTTTCCATAATAAAAGCTCAAGGGTGTTACAGTGATACAAATGCTAACATCACATGCTGTTAAGACATTGTTTAGCTCCATGTCCTCTAGATCATAAGCCCATGTATGTATGAAACATGTGTTTATTTCTTAGGAGATGTAAAGGCTTGGCATGTGTAGTAGATTTAGGTAGTTAAGGTGTGTTACAAGTGTCCTGTGTCTGCACTTCTGAAATTCCCACCTCCTATGTCCTCTTCTCACACTGTTGATTTGGTTTGAAACATGTCACCTTGCTCACTCTCATTTGTATAGCGAAAGTTCCACTTTTTAAAATTGCCTGTGTATTGATGAGATTATCTGACAATTCTAATACTGAAACTGCAAAGCAAACACTGTATTTGAGCAGGCAGAGCTATATAAATGGGTTTATTAGAAATGGGAAGCATTTAACTCTTCCTGTGGTGGTTTGGGTGACATTGTTTGTTTAGCTTTGGTATCCAGGATTGTTCTAGCTTTTGGTGTTTTACTATTATTCTGATCAGGCTCCACCAAAACCCACTGGGAAGTGTGTGCGTTTTTTTAACTACTTCACAAGTATCTTTGGTTACAAAGAAATGGTGTGCTGGGGAACAGAATGTGTCAAGGTTGAGTCAGCTTTGGCTAGATATCCAGATGATTTTGTCCTGGAAATTGAGCAAGAACAATTGCCTTATGAATTTTTATTACCTCACTGTCACAGCCAGATCAAAAGTACTGTAAGAGTAACCTCTCTCACGATCTTTGTCTCCATTTTTCCCCCCTCTTGTTTCTTTGACTTCATCTTTTGCATATTTCTTAAAGGAGACAGTTCAGACTGAACAATATATAGTTTTGAAACATATATAATATGCTTTTGGCTGTAATTTTCAAGGGGAGCTTGTATGAAGTAGTTTTCCTGTTATTGAAATCCTTCTGGTACATTGTGGACTTGGGTCAAAACTCAGTTCAGGTATCTGAATTCAGATGGGATGTAAGCATCTCACTTGTTTGTCTTTCTGAAAGTTGAACTCAGTGGCGATCCAGAGGCAGGAGCAAGATATGGGACATGTTGAAGGACAGCTTGAAACAGCAGCTTTAGGTAGTGAGAGTGGTGATAAAATGGAGAAGGGATATAAAGGCATTCTTGAAGGGCATGTAAAGATGGGCCTTTGGTGTTTGATTTCAAGGCAGTTGGATGCTAGTGAATGCTTTTGTTGTAAAGGATGGAGCTGGAGAGCATGAGGGGAATTAAAGATTAATAATTTTTATAAAACTTTGTATTAAAAAGTTAATTGTTCCACCGAGGCTACAGAGAACAGCTTTTAACAATATTCTTGTAAAAATTGGTTATCCCTTAAATTCTTGAAATAATGCAACTTTGAAATACTTGAGGCTTTCTAACTGGTATTTTCCCAATGAATAAAATTCCTTTACTACTCTGATATCAGCTATGTTGCCACTTCTTCTGTCTCTTTATATTTGCGCTGCCTGGATGAAGGACAATAACGTTCATAACTGCTTTCAGTTCAGAGAGTGTTCACTGAATTCTCAGCTTATAAAGGACTGATGCCAGACTTCTTGTCAATGACTAGTGTCCATTCGTTCTGGTGGTTAAAGTTTGAGTGCTCAAAGTCTGTTTTTTTTAAACTTCCTGTTACTCACAGTAACTCTGCGTCTGCACTTCTGATGACAAAACATGAAGTATGTTTCCCAAATTTCAGATGAGGCTTATCCTCTTGCATTACAGTAACTCTGAACTGATGTTATATAAAATTGCTGTTAGGCAATAATATAAAGGGATTACTGAGAAATGTCTCAATCTATAAAACAAAAATCCTGTGGTTCAGTGGTGTTCTGCATCTGATGTCTTGGTTCTCCAGTCCAACATGTTTTTCTCCTCCCTATTCCTTATTCTTTAACAGGAACTTCATGTTTATTATCCATTTAGGAGCAGTAACTAATTTCTCTTTTGGGAAAAGTAGAACAGGGTGAATGAGTAATTAGTTCCTTGACAATATGTTAGTCTTAAAATAACATTTTTTTAAAGAAAAAAAACTGCCTGCATTTGACTGGGCTGATTACTGCATTTCCAAACATTGGTACAATTTTTTTTAGTATTATTTTGCCTGCACAAACATCTTCTTACCTACTGGGATATTTCAAAGAATGGAGTTCTGTCATCTCCTTTTCTGGATACCTGGAAAAGGCTTTTGAGACTTTGACTCAAAAGTCAAAGTGACTCATGAGACTTAGCAGATTTATTCTCAATGTTTTCAGTATCCAGCATTGCAGTTTGGGAGGCTCTTACATTGTAAGCAAGGCATTGAAGTGAAAAAGACTTTATTTATTTTCTTACTTAATAGCTAGGTTCCAGATGCATTTTCTTCTTCCATACAACATCTTGTGAATTTAATGAAGAAAAAGAAAACCAGTGTGCATTAAATCACAGGCTTTCAGCAGCATTTGCCAACTGTCCCTTGTACTGTGTTAAAGCATACAATGTTCTCTGAAGAGCTGGGTTCAAAGTTCTGTTGAAATAAGAACACTGATAAGTCATTAGGAACTCTGGATGAAAAGGGAAGTCAGGACATTGTGTTTTATGTTGTTCATTACAAAAATGTGGGATGTGGTTGTATTTCAAGTACAATGTGCTGTGTAGGCAGGGTGACCAATCTGTGGTTATGCAGAAGGTCAGGTACTGGAAGGGTGAACTTTCCATTGGAGATGTTCACACAGGAGTTTTTGCTCCAACAGTGTGCTGTGCTCAGCCCCCAGGGAGTTCTACTGCAGCTGCTGCTCATGTAGAAAAGTGGTTTGGCTGGTTGCTGAACATACAGGTCACAACAGTCCTTTGAGTAGTGCGTTCCTGCCCTTGTGTGTAGGTGGTACAGAACATGGACAAAAGCATGGGAGAGAGAATCTATGTTCTGCCATGATTCTCCACAGATGTATTTGAACAAATAAAATCATATCAGGCTTCCCAACTGTGCTTCATAATGGGGTTTCTTTAGGGGAAAATTGTAAAGAATTGGTGGTGTCCTGGGTGGGTGGGAAGATCTGAGCTGTTCATGTAATGAAAGACACTGAAAAAGAAATCAGGCCTTGGTCTCTGTGGACAGATTTGGGATTTTTGAATTGGACCACTTCTTTGTGCTGTTGCCGTGGAATTCATTTGGCAGCAAAACTATGTGCAGGCTGCCACTAAGAGAAATCCCCCCATTTTCCCTGCTAGGGAAGAAGGAGAAGCAGTGACCAAAGTGGGAGGACCATCTTTGGTCCATCAGATTTGTGCTTTTGCATTCTCACAAAACATGAGAAGGCTGATGGATTATCTTGGAAGGATGGCACAGGGGAGGCACACTTGATGTTGCTCACATCCTGTTATATGAACTTTTTAGGCTCCTAGAAAAGCTTAGCTTCTGGTCCATGTCTGCTCACAAGTTCAGTTCAATTCAGAGGGAATGTGGTTACAAAGCTGTGTTAGTTTTAATGAGTGGGAAATAGGACCCCAGAATTAAACAAAAAACAAAGTTTATGCAGCTGCACCTTAAATGCTTTGAAATCCCCCATCTCTGACATGGTCTTTCTCCCTCAGCCATCTCTGATTTCCTGGAAGCTGCTCCGTATGTATGCAGGCCACTTAAGTCTTTTCAAAGATTCTAAATTAAGGAGCACTTCTGTGAATTGTCATCTACATTTCATCTTGTAGTGCTAGCAGGTCCTGGCAAAACTGTGCACTGCTCCTCAGTGTGAAGGGTTGGTGGTTCATTTTGGCATCAAGCAAACCAAAGGAGTTTTTCCTCTTGTTTCACTTACAGCAGAAACCCAGGAAAATTAAAAACAAAATATGTGCAGAACTGACTTTCTCATGTTTTCAGCCAAGTAACTTTGCCCTACATTAAATAATGTTATTCAAGTGGACGAAGTGTCTGACTACATTATATGGTCTCATCATCAAGAATGAGAAGTATCACATATCTTACAGGGATGCAGAAATGGGGGGAATCATCCAGAAGAGTGGAAGACAGTGACATTTGTGCACCCTGCTGAAATGTGACCCCCTTCAGCTGGTGTGGTCAGGGCTGGATAACTTCCTACCCTGGGTGTGAGCCTAGAAGCACATGTTTGAATTATATTTTATTCATTATAGGCTCATGACCTTGTGGATTTATTTTTTTTTAAGCTCTACTGCCCACTTCTATTTTGTCCTTCAGAATTTTGACCTGTTTTGCATTAAGTTCAGATTCCAGTAATTTGGTGGTAGGGGAGGTTGTTTGGTGGTGGTTTTTTTTTGGGGGGAGGTGTTTGTTTGTTTTTGATTTTATTGGATTTCTCATGGTTTTACATCAAGAAAGTTTTAAAAGTCTGAAGAATTACATAAGCTACAGTTTATTTTTTTGTGCATTGCTACTTGTGGTTGCTGGTTTTTTATAAGAATATGGCTTTAGGTTGCTTTTTTAAGGTACCTTTCTCTTATTTTTCCAGTGATAAAAAGAGGGTGCCAAATTTCACTCCCCTGCGTTCACAAGTGTCAGAAATCAGTCAGGTATTACAAATAACTGAGTGAGAACTTGGCCTAGATTGTGTAAAGCCCCAGGGAAATCCTATAGCTCTGTGGGAAACATCTAGCTTTTCTTGTGTTTTCCCATTCATTGCTCCTCCTCTTTCCTGTTTGGCTTCTGGGACTCTCCCCAAAGAAACCCAAGATATGTCTCTCTTAATATAAGTAGACAGAGCATAGGCACAATATTGGATTTTGTGCATTTGAAAGAACAAGTAAGTGTAAGTTCACATTATTTCTAGTTCATGTAGTGGTATTAGCTGAGTTGCCTGATTTTTATGACAATAAAAGAAAAGTCATTCAAACAGATTGTGGTTTAACCTCTCTAATTTTTGACTGGTTAGAAGATCAAAAATAAGATGGTGTGGGATTTGAAGTAAACCAGAAAATTAAACACTAGAATTTTTTTCTTCATCAGGAAGGACAATGTAAGTTATGAATTTTCCCCAAGAAAGTCAGCATTAGCTCAAATTAATGCTTTACTCTCTGCTCTTACTTGGACATGCTGTACTTCACGTTATTAAACTGTTTTGACTCGTGATCAAAGTTCATGCTACCACAAATCACCAGCTGGCTGGGAGGAGCTGTGCAGTGGCTGTGGGATCCGCAGGCTGCAGCCCACATACATTTCCTCAGACTTTTGAAATTCCTTGCTATCCTTGTTTTGGAAATACAGAGAACACAGAAAAGATGGTTACATTACCTGTTTCTAATAAACATTAAAAAACGTAGAAACAGTCTATAATCATCTGAGGCTGGACATATGAAATGAACTATGCACTTTAGAGTGCATATAGTTACTTTCAAATCTGCTGGTTTCTCCTTGTCCATAGCCCTCATGCTCAATTTTTCAGTTTGCTGTGTTAAGGCAGGGGTGCATTTCATACAATGACTGCAAGATAAGAGAAAACACAGAGAAAGCAACTTCACATCCTACTGTTTAAGTGACCAGGGTCTGATGCACTTCTCCAAAATGATATTTCTCATCCACTACGAAAAAGTAGCTCAAGTAGGTTACATATAATTTTTGTTTTGTTTAAATTTAGGGACTTTGATATGGTTTATTTGGTGAGATTCTTGTTCCCATGCTGATTTTTCTTCCCTCTGTATTTTCAATGAATGATTCCTTTCCCCTCTCTGCTATATCCACTCTGATCAAATTACCATATGTATAAAATTCAGCTGCAAGTTCTGGCTTGCCCTGGGTCCTGGGAACATACCACCCTCATTTTGATCTCTCTAAATTAGCTTCCTGTACAATTTCCTGTCAAACATGAGTTTCATGAGATTTGTCCTTGAATGTGTGTGATCATCCCTTTTCCTTGTAATGAAATTTTGGCTTCCTAACTAGCTGGAATGTTTTCACCAAGCCTGTTTTTATAAGAGCCAATACTAATGAGATTTTTTTTTAAGTAATGACTCTTGGAAGTAGATATGCAAAGAACTCGGGTTAACTCTCATGTAAGAATTTTAAGCAGGAGTATCTGATAGTTGTGTGTTTGTGTGAAACAATCTACCCCCAGCACATTGTAAATTACTTTTCATATTATTTGTCATGATCTTAATTTTATGCATTTTCTTCCATCGAGATAAAATGAAATGCAGGAAGGAAGCATTGTCTGTTAGCTAAAACTGTTGGTGGAATAGTTTTTATTGCAACTTGGTATATGACTAAGATGACATTAATAGGCATTCTCAAAAGCAAATGTTATTTTCTGAGGGATAAATCTCAAGGACAGTTTTTTGTCTCACTGAGTCAGATTCTGCCGCCGGATGCATTTATCTCATCTGAAAAGTCAGACAAATGTGACTTTCTTTGAGTCTAAAATCAGTAGGTGCTTTCAAAACTTTTTTCAAATTTGTTCTTTACTTCTTTTTTTGAGTATTATACGATTTAATTCTGCATGTGGTGCAGGATTAAAAGTGTAGCCACAAAACTTGTAAAAATCTCATTCTTCACTTCCCAATTTGCTTCATGAATGAATTATCTAAGGAGTGTGTTCTCAGACTGAAGATTTGCAGGGCACAAGGCTAATTATAGCTCTGCTTCTGGCATGGGATACTTTTTCTGCTGACTGACAGACATAAGGAAAAAAAAGTTCAAGGAAACATCTCCAGGTAAACTTGGAACTGGAATAGCTGACTTGTAATAGTTTGCTGAAAACATCATTTCAGGAAAGCAGCAAACAAGTATGTTTTGCTTTCATTCATTATTTGTAGGATAACATTCAAAAACTCAAAAGAAAATACTTAAAACTCTGATTTTCATGAAATTATCTGATGTTAAGAATTGGTGACTGCTGCACAGTATGTTCAGGATGAATTTTGCTCTGACTTCATAGTCAAGAACACTTTGCACCCACAGCTGGGAAAGGACAACATGAGGTAAAGGAAATTCTCCTGCTGTAGAGAAGGAGTGTTTTTGTAATCTGATTATTGAAGTGGGATGTTTACATGTGGTCCAATTTGTCACTCTTTTTCTTGGCATACTGGATTGAGGCTTTAGTGGATTGATACCATGTTGATTGAAAAAGTCTGATTATCTCCGTCAATAAGTTCTAGTTAAAAATGTGAGAGCATTCTTTAAGCTTTTCAAGCTTTTCTGCTTGTGACGGTTCCTTTTGATTATTGTTCTACCCATGGTGTCTCCTATTGTCATAATTTAGGACAAGAAAAATTTTGTGGGCTTTTTTGTAGGTGTTAGGGATAAAAGCATAAAAGAATTATGATGTGCCCTCTGGCACTTTTGGTGTGTTTTGAGGTCAACAGCAGCTTTTTTGCTCTGTAGAACAGCTGCCAGTGTATGGGCTCTTGATGCTGCCAACCTTAGTCATAGAGACCAAGACTGATGAGGCAAGGGCTAGGGGTGAGATAAGAATTGTCATTCAAGTCTCTGTTTATATACATAGTGGCTGATAAAGTATGCTGAGTTCTGACTTTGGATGTCACCTGGCAAGGGCAGAACATTCCTGACTGTGCAGAAATGTGGATCTGCTGGAATGGGGGACCAGGCGTTGTTTTCTGGGGTTGACCCCAACAGCAGAGATTCAGTCCCTGACCATTGAACTCGACCTTAATTTTAAAACGGGGCTCCTTGAGGGGAAATTGTCCTGCAATGGCTGCAAAACCTGTGGAAGTGCTGCCTGCACCTACCCAGATGTATCTTTGGGATTTTGCCACCCAGTCCCTATGATCTGACATCAATACTCAGTCTAAGCCTGAACAATGTGCAGCCTGGTTCCAGACATGCAATCAGCAGCTGCTACTGGCTAGGAAATAGTAAGAAATCTTGTTCTTATAACATAGCTCCTCCACTCCTTTGCCAAAATCAATCCATGCAGCCCATACTAGCCTGAATCCTAAGCCTAATACTTAACATCCTCCCAACTGTATAAGCAAGAAGCACTCAGAGGAACTTTGCAAATTCTCCTAAATCCATCCAGTAGCTCCCAGGAAGTCCTCTTGTACCAGCAGAGTGGCAGGGGTGTTAAGAGTGAATCAACACTTCCTAGTCTTGTGAAATCTGGGTGAGAATGTGAAGCCTGGCTGAAATTTCGGCATGGTGCTTTGGGTTTTGCCTAAAAATGGTTGGAGATTATTTCAACCTTCTTTCCCTTAACAATGCAATCTGCTAGATGAGTATGTGGGATTATTTTTGAGTTTCAGGTTGTGAGAGAGTCAGTCATGGCTTGTGAAAGGAAAGAGGATGGCACAAATGGCTTGTAAAGTTTGGTTGGGGCAAGTATAAGGTATGAGTGGGATTATGAACAAGTTTTTCATGTGGATGCTGGACCACATCATAGGAGGATACTACACTTCATGTAAGGAGTAAGAGAAAGTAGGGCTAAATATGGAATGTAGAATTTTTTTTTTACTGATGACTCCTCTTCAGAGAAGTTTTTGATCCATCTGTCTGTATAGGGCTGCCTGCCTCAATAAGGTTGTACATAAAGAAATGCACTTGAAAGAAATAAGTATTTTCTGATGGTTTTATTGACCAGTTCTGGGTGAGTCTCCAGGCTGTTTAGGGAACTTGGCTGAGGTTTTTGGTGTGTGGTTTCAAAGGGGGAGGGAGATATTTGAATTTTCAAAATGCATGGCAGACCAAAACAATGGCTGTTGCCAGGATAGGACAACTGAGAGAGTTTTTGAAATCTGAAAGAAGCTTGATTTTATGGCTAGTAGAAATGGGATATATTTAAGGTATGAGAGTTACGAGTTCTGTCTGGTTGTGATCTGTGATCCACCAATTGAAGAACTGAGGAATGGGGTCACTTTGCTTGATGCATCCAGTGTAAATAGCCACAGGCCTTACTAATGTCTGTGATGGAAAACTGCCAAACAGGTCTCCCTCTCTGCTCGGAATAGAAAGCCTTGCAATGTGAGATTTCCTTTATACCATCTTCACACTCTGGCCTCCCTTGCCCTCCCTGTGCCCCACAATAAACTGGGATTTACCTTTTTTGTAGTATAGAAGAAATAGGAGCAACCATGGAGAGGGAGAGGATTTTGGCAGGTATCAAGAACAGAAAAGCAGATGGAGGGAGGGAAGGATAAGGAATAATGTGAATGCAAAAGAATTTCCAATTGTAGATAGTTTGCTGAAGCTGGATGGAAGGAATTGGGCCCAGTCAGAGGTGGAAAATTCATATATTTAAGTGCATTTTGAGAGAGAGCAGTTACAGCTTTACCCTCTTATCTTTTCTCTTTGAGGTATCCCCTTGTCCTATTCTATATTTAGCAGATGCCATGTGGCAAATGTTAGATGAGCAGTTGCTTATCACGTAAGCCCAGAACATGCATCAGCCCTGCTATGGGCATGTGCCAAAGTACCTGAAAATGTATCACAGAGAGCTCTTCCTACTTATTCTTAGAGGAGAGGAATTTTCCCCAGGTATTGTTCATCAGTGACTTATAAATAATGATATCTCACTTTTTTAAAAAGACTCATTATAGTTGCAATGTGACACTCTTGCATTCTGAGTAGCATATTACTGTATTGTCTGGTAATTTTAGGTAAATAATGTGGAAGGGCTCCTATTCCAGAGTTTCTGGACAAAGCAATGTCTTTTTATGATCAAATTGTTTTCTAATTTACCTGCATATAGCCCAGGATTTGGTTGAGATTTACCTCCACCTTACTGGTGCAATGAACAGCATGCAGATGACAGGGATTCAGAAGATCTGTTTTCATTATGGATCCTTATTTGATTTAACATTATTGTTATAGTTCAAACATTGTCACTGTTACACTTGCATATGTCCATTATCACGTTTTACCCTTGATCTACACTAGTTTAAGCAGAATAACAGAGCTCATGAGCTGAACTAAATGGCTGAACCTTACTGTTAAACTTTACTTTTTGATTCAACAATAAGGGAGCTTTCACAATGATAACTTTTCTTGTTCTTGCTGATCCCTACTTTTAATTGTCATTCAGGGATATAGTTTTCATGCAACTTTCCCCAGAATGCTTTTTTATATTGCTGACTGCTGTACTCTGAACATTTCTGCTACACTGTTTTCGTCATTGGGTAGAGAGCCTGAATTTTACACTTCTTGGGGGTTGAGAGTGCTACTCAAATATGGAAGCTGTTCAAGACTCTGGACATGTACCTAGTAATTAAGATTACTAGGAAACCATAGGTGCTTACCAGTGCTTAGATCTCCTGTGTGACAGCCTGCTATAATTTGCCCTCAGCTTTAACTGCCTACATTCTGCTTAAACCACCCCTTAGATATCTGTATTTTCTCTTTGAATCCTTCAACCAACTTTTACTTCATTTGGTCAGTGAAAGTAGTAATATCTTTCTTTTTACAGGATAATTTGTTTGTTTAATCTTCAGGTAGTCTGCTAAGACAGGTCACATGAATGCTTTGACAGCTAATAAGGCCAGAAATGTGATTTTATGCCAGACCAGACAAGGCTGGGGGAAGTGAAGAGTCCAGACAAAAATTGCACAGGGTGTTTGTGTGATACTTAAGGTAGTTCTTAACACTTGTGCACTTTATTATTTTCAAATTGTAATAAGAAAAATACTTTATTTTTTTACAATGGCTAGTGGGAGGATCAGAAACTTTTGTTTTCCTGAAGCTAATGCATCATTTTAGCATAGGAAACTGGTTGAAATACACTGAAGTCTGGCTACCAGCCCAAACATTACAGGAAACAATTATCACTTAAGGAACACATTTTTTACTGATTTGCGGAACAAAACTGCTTCCCAAGTATATCCTACTCAGGAAACAATATTA
>JANPWX010004272.1:0-25132 GCA_024734555.1 Trochalopteron elliotii
AAATTTATTATTTTTCTGTCCAATTGGCTGGTTGATCATTTATAACATAAGCATGTGGGATGTGCTGCATGAACACGGAAGAGTTCTTGTTCACAGTGTGTTTGTGTGCCTGAGCCTGACTTAATTAGTGAACCTCTGAGACATGGCCTTAGACTGACACAGAAAAAACCTCACAGAGATCCTCCTGTCTCTACACATAGACAAAAATGTGTATCTTGCTTGCAGGCAAGGATACTTGCCTTCCCTTCACCTCAGCAATTCTGCTCTACCCTCTACTGCTCTACTCTCTACTCTGAGGACACTCTACACAAACAAAAAACCACACGAGCTGTAAGTGTAGTATTTTTGATGTTGTTGGTATTAAATCAGTTTCCACTGGCCTCATAACTGAACTCGGTTGATTTCACAGGAGTGAGGTTAAACCAGCCAGTAGCTGCTTTACTAAAATCCTCCCCCAGTCACAGGAACACCTGCACTCTGGCAAACGGAAATTCCCTCTTCCCTCCTCCACAGCCACCACCAAGTGAGTCCTTGACTTATGCAGCTGTGAGGCTGTAAGTGAGAAGCTTAATCACCTTCAGATATGATATTAAAAGCTCTTCATGTCCATCAGCTGAGCAGTGGGAGCCACAGCATCTTACAATCCCAAGCAGTGGATTTCCTAAAGCTGGAAGATTACCCAGCTTTGTAAACACAATGGCAGCAAAAAAATCTCACTGATGCTTTCATGGCCTGAGCAAAGATAGCATTGGACCAGCTCCCTCCATAGCAATCCATCACAAGAAACATTTAAAGCTTCCCTCCCTCATGAGGATGTTCTCCAGCCAAATAAAGTCAAGAATTTGCTTCTCTTCCTCACTTTTTTTTCCCCTCCTGCAATTTAGAGGGGGTGGGAGGAAGGAAAAAGAAGTCACATAACTGCCAAATGACAACCAAATGAAAATCAGTCCTGCTCTTCATATTAAATGATCCTGTGAGACTGACACGTGTTTCCCCCCTCATTCTAGAGAAGCAGGCTGTACTGTGCATTGATCACCAATGGTGTGATACAAAAGGGATATTCTTTGGGAGGGCTGATCCAGATCAAAGTGTCAATCAGTTCAGCTTTATCTTCTCTTTCTTACAAAGAAAGAAAAAATCAAACTAAAACAAATCCCTCAGCAAATGTTATTTACAAGACTGCTATCAGAGCAAGGCAGAAAAGACCATGGTATCCTATCTGTCTCTAGCAGTGACACTGTTGCAGGAGGGGATGAGGTCAAGGAGGACTCAGCTCCCCCTGGACTGAGGTGCTCAGCTCAGGGCTAACCTAGAACACTTAGTGTTTCTGCAGAAGATGTGCATGTCTGGCATGTAGCTCCCTGATTGTCTGCTGATACTCCTGGTGCCTCACACTGCAGGAGTAAAACATCAGCAGACACTCGATGGAGGTGCAGGCATGGGGGCAGCTTTCTACTACCTGAGCTGGTAGTAAGGGAAAGATGCTGTCCCCTGACAGGGACATGGCTGGCCTGGAGCATGTCTGGGTCTGGCAGCTCTTACAGAAAATGTCCTGAGCTGATGCCATCCTGCACAGGGCTGTCAGGGCCTGGGAATGCTCCCACCACTCCCTCCATCTCCAGAAGCAGCTCCAGCCCCCTCACCTGCCCAGGTGTACCTGTAGCTGAGCCAGAAGCGATTCTCAGGACTATCCCTCCCACTGGCAGTCCAGCACATGGAGCAGGGGCTGCAGAGGGCTCTGACAGTAAGCTGGGGGTGGCTGCACAGGAAAACTCTGAGGTGGAACACCAGGATGCTCCCCAGAGGTGCTAAATCTGCATCAGCCCATGTCCTGCAACCCACCATGTCTGGTGCCTCGTTCCCTTCCACCTGTCCCTGCCTGCCTCTGCCAAAGGACCAAATTGCCCTCAACACTGTTAAATGAATTTGAAAACCAGTTTGATTTCAGCCTGTGTAGGCAGAAAGATGGAAACAGGAGTCAGAAAGGTATTTTTTCTACCTGGAATGAGACTTTGATTTGCCAAGAGCTTTAGTAATGGCAGATGAGGTAGATCGTCTTCTTTGGATGATGGGCTTCATCTTCTGCAAGACAAAAAGACATTCAAGTTAGCCTGACCACCTTGGAAGCCGACCTGCTCATTGCACTCTACAAATTTTGTCTAGCTAATAATCATGAAACCTCAGCACTGAAAGCCATGATCTGTGCCATCAAACACCTCCCTGCCCTTCCTGATCATTAAAATACTGGCCAACTCTCACATTTATGTTTTCACAGCCAAATCTCAAAGTAATTATATTAATAAACAGAGGGAAAAAAAAAGTACAAAGTTCAAGAAAAACTTCCAAACACTCATGCCATGGAATAGTTTGTTAAGGAAAGGTATAGAAATACAATTTAAAACTGGACCAGACAAAGATATGAAGAGCATATAATACTCTAGGGAGTTGTACTTTATCAGCTGGAGGAATGGATGAGGTTCCTTAGTATGTTTTTCTCTATTTTCATTTTCCATGACTCACAGGTTCAGCAAACAGGTTGTTACTAGGCCCCTCTCCAGGCAGCCTAACCTCAAGACACATGAATCTTTTTTAACAGCCACAGCCACCAAGTCTTGTATAACACAGAACTGGGGTGACTGTAATGGTGAGACCTGAGAATTAGAAATCATAACTATCCAAGTCAACATATACAGAGGTCACAGGTCTCCTTTTATTTGCTAAATAAATTTTGTGCTGGAGAAAGATGAGAAATTTTAGCCTGGGAGAGAAATCCTTACATCAGTGACTTTTGATTAGTAAGCATGGGAAAATCTGTTCCGTGGCTCATTTCTAATTTCAGCATTTGCCTATGTTAGAGCTTTTGAGTGCCAGGGAATTCAGAGCATGTTGAGACTTACTGATCTTTTGACTTCTGAATGTTACAAAATATGAAAAATTCTAAGAATAAAAGAAACCATGATTGCTGGTTGATGAGGGAGAGCTCCTATGGGGAAAGTATGTTGCTTTTGTTAACTGTATACTTTTTAAGGTCTGTGCTGAACAGTGAAAACATTCATTGCATGTGAGCTCACTGGTCCCATCTCTGAGGATGCAAGGCTGTTACAGCTCAGCACCTTATGACAACAATACCATTCTTGTGATGTCAGAGGAAGGTATTATCCTCAGTGATGGAAACACGAAGGACAGAGCCATTTCAGTCAATTTGCATGACTGGTGTTCACCACATTGTGTCTGGTTTTTCAGAGCAAACTGGAAGGCTGGCTGGGACTGGTTTGAAGTACTTGCTTCTATTTACCCTCCCTGGAGCTACAGGAGCTCAGCACAGCTGCAAGTCTGTCTCCAGGGGTTTGTGTGAGAAAATAAAAGTTGGTGGAAGTGATTTAATGCTGTTCAGAAAGAAAATCCATGACAGAGGCTGGAGTGGAACCCAGCTGCCAGGGAAGGGACATCTTCCTCATCTCCCATTTAGTTTACAAGACACCTTTTGACTTCTGCAGCCAAGGACCTGGCAATCCTACAGGCTAGAGCTTTCTACAACACAGACTCCTGACTCCATGCCTGATCAGGTCCAACAGAGGCCTCCAAGGCACAGATGACCTTGTGAAAAAGAATGTATAATTACATAACTCAAAGTTGGAGTTGGCCCGCAAGTGTGATTTAATAAATCAATTTCCTAATATATGAATATTCAGCTTTGCAGTATCAGTAGTACTCCCTGAGTAGGTTCCCTGGGTACATGAACATATGTAGACAGAGGCAGATGGACGGCAATTTTTCCCTCATACCCTGCTATGACATTGCCAAGCAAAAATCTGTCTTTGGAAGTTTCACAAGGAGAACTGAATAAAAATAACATCAGCTCAGAAATGCTTTTTCTAAAAAAAGCAAGTCCCTACTAAAACAGAACATCTGGCTTCTGGAAGTGCCTTAATAGGATAAAATGTTCCTACAAACATAATGCAGCAAAGCATCAGTCATGCACTATCTTAAGGTGGGAAGCGAGGATGGGTGTGGATGCCTGGGGGCAAACGCCAGCAGCTGCCAGCTGCAGAGGTCACTGATGAAGACAGGGTGAGCTGATGCACTTCTGTGCCAGGGGCATTGCAGATTGCAGCAATGTCTTCAATGGCATTATAATAAACTCTTGCTCATGATAGTATTTTCTGTGCCAAAGAATCCCACAGCACAGAATACCTTGCTGTAGGTAAGGCAATAATTTTGGCCACTCTAAAATGATCAACTGACAGAGGGAATTTGACACAGCTAATTGGCACAATTTCAGGGCTAACATACTTAATTTGCATATTTAATAGAGGAATAATAAATTGTTCTGCCTTTGGTTTCAGTAGGCATACAAAGTAAAACAGTTACTTGTGTGCTCCCTCTCTGCATGGGAGGACATAGTTGTGTACCTCATTTTAAACAATTTGAATGTGTATGGGCCAGCCCATGTAAGTGATATTTTCTTAAGAGACTGATGGACCAGGACAGAGTCTCCTAACACCTTGAGTGTTCTCACAGTGCCACGTAAATGCACTCTGAATCCAGCATGTTTCTAAGCTCTACAGTTTTATGGTTTTCTTGCAAAAAAACTCCTCCCATCTCACTATACAGAAGCAGCATTATAAGTCCTCTGTCTGATGTTGGAGCCTCCTCACCCTCCTGCCCAAAGGCTGGGCTCGAGCAGAGCTGGCTGGGCTCTGATGGGGTGGCTGGTGGCTCCCAGCCAGGCTCACCTGGCTGCCAACACCATTGGGCAGCCCTTGCCCACAAGCATTGCTTGTAGATTAAGAGGGGACCTCGTTGTGCTCCTTCACATTGGAGCCAGGGAGTGCTTTTCCTGGAGGTCAGCTTTGCTCTCATTCACTGGGCATGGAATCAGAGAATGTGGCGTGATCTCTGTGCTGTTTTGGTGCCATGGAAACAGACACTCATTTACCCAACATACTCTGGAAGTGCTTGAACACTTTTAACACTCTGGACCATGTTTGTGCATTACTCATCTCTGAGCTGCTGATTTTAGCTGTGTATTTCTTGGCACCAGGGAGGTTGTGAGTCTGATGCCCTTCATTCCAAATCCATCTATGGTCTATGCTATTGGCTCAGCTGGCCAGCAGCAGTGTTTTTTTTTTTTCCCACTGACCTCTGCACTTGAATGTTATTCTCCAGATAGTTAAGGTGGGATGGAGCTGAAAAATAATGACATCTGCTTAGCACAGGGTGAATTTTCTTTCTGACAATAGTTGGTCAAAGTTTGCAATGCCTGTGGCACTGGAATGATGCTGTTTGGTTTAGTTGCCATTCAGAAATGAAAAAAAATTGTTTAACAGGGCTATTTTTCTGCAAAACATAAATTGAAATATTTGTTTCAGAAACATTGATACACTGTTTCTTTGAAACCACCCTGTGCTTTCTTCAACCCCAGCGTTTCAGGGTGGGGTTGCAGCACCCAGCTTACACTTCCAAGGGAAATTTGCTGCTCCCAATACTCTTAGCTGCCAGGTTCTGTTATATCTTTTATGTGGAGCATTAAGCTGTCAGTGTCATTCTCCCCTCGTTAGACAAACAGTCCACTTCCCAGCTGCAAAGATGATGAAAGGGTATCATATACTCTTCAAAAAAAACCACCCCAATTTTTATAATTGTGGACTCAAGAGTCCATTTCATGCTGACATTCATATCTGTCAGGGAGGCTTATGTTGCTAAAGACACGGTCAGAGAGAGTAAAACATGGGCCACAATGCCTTTGATTATTTGGAGCATCACAGATTGTTCAGAGCCTGCAACATCAACATTATTCTTATTCTTGCATGCATGTTGTGAAACGCTACCTTCCTACAAATATTCTCCTCACAGTATCAGCATGTGGTGTCAGAGCAGATAGATCACTGCTATTGATCAGCAGAACACATTTGTCAGTGGTCTACTGGAACAGGGCAAAAGTTACTGTATAAATGTAGCACATGGATAGTTCTCAGGCAACATTCAAAAAAATACTTAAGAACCCAGTTAAGAGTAGAGAAACAATTCATCACTTAGACTTGGATCCATCCATGTGAAAACAACTGCTGCTGTTCTATCCGATAATGAGTTTACATTAGCAGAGGCATGCCTACGAAAGTCTCCTAATGAGATAATGTGGGACACTGCTGCCTCCTGTTCTGTTCATGTGAGAGCTGGATGCTCCTACCATGTACCCATGTCAGACTGCTGTTGCATTTCTAGTTAAAAAATGCCATTAGAGAAAGATAACGAAACAGAAGGGGAAATTGTTCAGTGCATAAAAGGGAATCAGGCATTAGGTTACATGTACTGATTAAAAACTGGGCTTGCCATTGTATGTGGATTTACACTTAAAATGAGTTTAGGGAAAAGTGCACTCACACAGCTGCTGTCTCCTTCACCCCTGCTCCCAGACTTCATCTGCCACTCAGCAAACTGTACAGTTTGAACACGACCCCTCAAGCTGGAACAGTTTTAGCAGGGGCTCCAGCAGCTGTCATCTTGCAGCCATTCCCCCTTGCTTCAAATGGGAAATCCATCACAGGGCACCCACCGGGAGGCAGGCCAGCTGTCTGCCCTGCATCTCATCAGGGTGCTGTGCCAGTCTGCCAGCCTGGTCTTGGGTGATACTGCCTTGAAAAGCTACACTCCTTCCTACATCATGCCATCAGCTCCTTGGAAGAGATGTGTTTTCTTCTCAGCCTTGGTTTCCTGCCCAGCTCAGAATAAGATTAAAAACCCTCCACTTCTCCAAGTGTCTCTTAAAGGTGAATGTTTGGAGTTCTAGGACCAAAACAAAAGCCTGGTCTGTGAGTTGTTTTCTACACTGGTATCCCTCTCTTTGCACAGTTCTCAGCCAGGGGAAGAAGATTGGATCATCTCATTTACAAGGACTGGCTGAGGGAGCTGGGCCTGTTCAGCCTTGAGAAGAGACAGCTGAGAGGTGACCTCATCAATGTCTATCAGTATCTGAAGGGAGGGTGTCAGAGGCTGGAGCCAGGCTCTGCTCGGTGGTGCTGAGCAGAAGGACAAGAGGCAATGGGCAGAAATTGGAAGACAGGAAGTTCCATCTGAACATGAGGAAGAACTTTACTGTGCAGGTTCTGTGTGCACTGGAACACATTGCCCAGAAAGGGTGTGGAGTCTCCCTCTCTGGAGATATTCCAGAACTGTCTACACACAATCCTGTGCATTTTGCTCTGGGATGACCCTGCTTGAGCAGGGAGGATGGACCAGAAGACCCAATGTGGTCCCTTCCAGCCTTACTCATTCTGTGATTCTGTGAAGATGCCATATATAGCAGAGATACACTCCCATGATAGTGGTCATGACTAGGCATTGCTAGCCAGCTTCCTTCCAGCTCACTGCCAGCCATGCAGGCCAGCATGACCTGACAGGGAGAAGGGAGCAGGCTCCAAAATGGAGCAGGCCCAGCAAAAAACATGCTCTGTATGAACCATGGTTTGATGTGAACTCAAAGCTAAGAAACTTGGGTGTAAATATTTATTTGAGCCATTTTACACAACTTCATCTTCCTGTCATGTTTCACTGCTTCCCTTTCCCTTACTGCTAATACACAGCTCCAAACAAACTAAAACATTTCTTAAAATATGCAGAGCCTGGTGGCAGTAAATCAGTTTGCAAGGACACACTTTGAAATATTTCCTTTTCCTTCCAAGAAATTGAACCCTGCTGGTTTATTTTTAACTGTCCCATATAAGCAAGACTGGGAGAAACAATTCTTGTCTGCCAAGGGCCAAGTGGGTTTTCCATTTGGAGGTGGAAAGGAAGGTGGCTGGGGATTAGCTTAATTCCATGCCATATTTTTTCCCTGCTCCCATGGATTCCTTGTGCCTTCCTTGGGGTCTGGAGCAATGCCAACAGTAGATGGCAATGAGGGAGGATGTCCTGCAAAGCATGGAGGGGACTGTCACCATGCAGAGCACCAGTCTTCCTGACTGAAGCAGGTCTTTCTGAGCAGCTGATGTAATGGGGATATTCTTAAAAGGCACTGGGCTGGAACCCAAATAAGGACACTTGGAACTTGTCATGCTTTGGGGCTGTGTTTCTGGCTACTGAGCACAGCCTTGCCTTGTCCTCCACCAGCAATGCTCATGCCTGGAGAACAGCACAAATGTTCGGTCCCAAAGCAGAGCAAAACTCAACTGTCACTCAAAGACAGGCACCTGAAAAGGGGCCCAAAGGCTTTAAGCAGGAAGGCAAACCACACCTCTCATCCATCAGCTGTGTCTCTGTAAAAAACATGGTGCCCACCTGCAGCTCTGTGCTCCCTCACTGAGGTCCCAGAACCAGAGAGGTGAAAACTGATGAATACAAGAATAAAAAAATATCCTGCTATTTCCACGCCTCAACCCTGATATAGTGTTGGTGGACAGAATTTCTGAAAATTACGGGCAGCCTCTGCTGAGAACATCCACAGGTGGTCTTTTCTCTGCAAATCTTAAGGTTCAGCAAGATGGGTGTTTATGTATTCTGGGATAACAAAAAAAAAAAGCACTGCATGAAAAATGCTTACTGCTGGTGAGGATGATTCTTAGCCATCACCTGCAGCAGGAATAGGCCCTGAACATCCAAAGGATACACTCAAAGTATTTTTTGCATCAATATCAATTTGAAAAACTTTGAACAACACAAATGCAACTCTCTTCTCTGTCACTAGCACAGCACAGCAAATCACTAATTGATGGAAATTGAAGAGATCAATAAATATTGATGTTGATTCAGAAATACTTCTGAATTTTAAGCATTTGGCCTGGCAAGATAGGAACAGCTGCTAGAGGAAGCACTTTCTTCCCCCTTCTAGTACTGGCACAGGAGATTGAAAGCAGTGAGAAATGTAAAACCTTGTTTTGCAAAATTTCTTCACCTTTTCTTGGAGGTCCAGACAGTTTCGTCACAATTCTGATGTCCAGGGCCAAGTAAATTTGAAATATGTGTTGACCAAACAGCTGGCACCTGTTGGGATTTTCCTGAAGTGCTCCTTCCTGTGGAGGTGGATGAGCCTCCCAGGCCCTTGCCCTGGAGGGATGTATCTTGAATGGAATGTGATAAGTTCATCTCAACCCCCTCCCCGGGAGAGAGGACCTAGATGAGGCAGTTCTCTCTCAGGTCAGAACAAGGCATGCATAATGCTTTGATATATACCTTTCCAACCCATTGGTTCTTCCCCTTTGGTACCACCCCTGCTTTACCCCATAAATACCCTAGAGTTTGCCATGCTCGGGCAGGGAGCTGCCGTCCCTGGCCACCCCTTTGCAGAATAATAAAAGCTACCCTGTGGAATAACTACACAGCACTCCTGTCTCTCTGTCCCTGAGTTGGCCTGGGACCACCTCGCAAGGCAGAGATGAAATCACTGCTGAGAGCTGAATCACTTGCAGCCACTGGCTGTGCCTTGCTGAGGCTGCCCGGCGGCCAGAGACTGCTCGAGACCCTCAGAAGGCTGTCTCTAGTGAGACCTCTCTCTCTGGGAAGATTGTGGCTATTCGGGTCAGACCACAGACTCTACAGCTGTTCACACCTTCCCATGGTGAAAACTCATCACAACAGATTGCCCCTACATGTTTTGATATAATTTTATATCAGGACTCTTTCCTATTTCCTTTGCTTCCTTTGAACCAATGCTGAAAGCCACCCCAGGAACATCTCACAAGGAGTTCTTGCCTCTATAGCTCTGAAGAAAACCTCTACACAACTCTACACACATATATGGTCTCTGGCCTTAAGCTGAGGCATGCTCTGATGATGAGCATGATGTCAGTGATTAAAAGGTGACTACAGATACTACTCACATGGGAAATCAGAGGGGGCACACTTTATAAAACCCTTTGGACCATTTAATTTAGGTTAGTACTGTGGGGTAGAAGTTTCTGTTGTGAAGTTGTATATACATAACATTGGCAGGGAACTTGCTGGGTTTCACAGTATAAAAATTCATCAATGAGGCCAAAGTAAATTAAGAATCATGTTCTTTCTTTAAAAATGCAAATAAACAGTCCACTGAATTGAGCTTTGGCAAAATGAAAAACTTGCAGAGCAGCCAAACCTGAGGAACACAAAAATGTAGCACATTCCTTAGTGCCTTTAAAATAACTCCTTTTCCCCTTGCCTCTTGGTTCAAAACCCCATCCTCCTGCCATATTAAAAATTAAAAACTCATAGACAGCTGGGTCTGCTCAGCTGCAGAATTACTTCAGCCTTTCCATGCAGAGCTTCTGAGCATCAGTATGGTGGTCCAGACCCTGCTAGGGCCCAGATTAACTCACAGTGCTTGAAATGCAGACTACCCAGGTCTGGTGTGTGACAAAGGAAAATATAAACTGTACAAGGAAGAGAAAGTGCAAACCACAAACAGTTTACGAGGAAGAAATGCTCCAGGTCTCCTGAGCAGACAGTGCAGCTCCACATGACACTGGTTCAAATCCTCACCTCTCCCAGACACACACCCAGGGCAAGGCCAAGGTGCCATTAGCCCACAACACCCCTGGGAGAGTGACCAGAGACTCACCACACTCAGAACTGCCTTGGACTTGGTTCAGGGATAGAAAGGGGCTGGTTTCCAAGCTTCCCCCAGCCCTAATGCAAACTTGCACGAATTGTGCTCCCCAGGGAAGGTCCCAACTTTCCCCCATGACTGATGCTGCTGCAGGCAGAGGGTCAGTGGGTGACTCCAGCCCCTCCACCAGGCCACTGCCAGCAGCTTTCGGTGCCTGTGAGCTTAAGTACCGAGTGAATGTTGCTTCATGTTGAGTGATGGTGCTTCTCATCTTGTTGCAGTGCATGATTGAGGCTTTCAAAGTTTTATATGTATTTTATTTATTTTGTGTAGCAGAATTTCTTAGGGAAGGTGGACATGATCTGTATTTGGACTGTAATTGAATCACCCAGACCAGGCCCCAGAGTTGAGGCCTGTAGGAGTTTGTGGCACAGCTGGTATTTCAGCTGCCAAGTCTGTGGTGCAGTAAAAAATTACATCTTAAGGTGTTAACAAGGAACAGAGAGTTTTCTAGTAGACAATAAGTATAGCAATTAGTGTGGACACAGTAGCTGCCTTAAGAGTTTATTCAACAATGTGTGTTTGCATTTTTCCCTGTGCTGTATGCCAATGAGGATGCACCTGTAAAGTAAGCTATGTAGAAGTGTATATAACCTGCCATGTTAGTAGGAATAAACGGAGAACGTAGCATTAACCACACTGGTCAGATCTACATTTTTGCTCTCGCCCAAACTTCCCATTATTTCGGGGTTCCCTTGTCTTCTACTGGCACCCGAAGAGGCCAGGGACCCAGCGCTTTGATGCGGATTGATTTAACGTTTCGATATGGGACTGATGGCATGCCTTTTTACGTTTAAATACGGGTTCAATTTATGCCTAAATGTGGGTTTGATGTTCACTTAGATGCAGTGAAAGTCTCCGTTTTGGTCCCTTTTTCGCTGGCTGACCCGGGGCCGAATTCTACAGAGCTGGGAAGTTTGGTCCACGGCCGGTTGCCGTCTCAAGTACAGAGTAACAGCGCCACACCGTGGGAGAAGGCAAGCCGCAGTGGGGAACAGAGACTGAGTGCAGGATGGATACAGAATTAACGGCGGCCACGCGGCTTTTATTTAATCTCCTCTCTAAGAGAGGTGAAAAACTGAAAGAAAGTGACTTAGAACAGTTGGCCCTGTGGGCCAGAAAGAAAGGGAAATTAAATAAGCCATCGCTCGTGTTTAGCGCTACAGAATGGCGTGAAATTGGTGATTTGATGTGGGACACTGTAATCACTGGTGGTAAAGACGGCAAACTTGCTCACAAACTAGGGGCGGTCTGGAGAAAAGTTATAAATACCTTACAGACTGTCTCCGCTGAAAGGAAGGCTGCCGAGGCTGCCATCCGAGCTCTTGAAGGGGCGGAGGCCGAAAAACTAGAATCCCAGCCCCAAACGCCCTCCAAAATTGCGAAATTTCTCGGACTGCATAATATGCGTCCCATGAAAGGTGTGATGGCACCGGTGCGTGCGACCCCGCAGGATGTCCTGGATCATGTGACTCAGGTGGAGGAAGTGTCCCCGTTGCTGCCCAGGCGAACTGAACAAGACCAGGAAGTAGCTCAGCCGCCCCATTCTGGGGGCGTGGACAGTGACGTAGAGTCAGGCGGAGCCGAAGGCAGAGCAGGGCCAGCCCAGGAGGTGGACCACTGGGGCGGTGCGCAGGGCGGAGACGGCAGAGAGGCGGCACGCGGAGCGGCGGTGTAGCCCCCCCTCTCCCCCGCGCGGGGGGAGCCAGTGTCGGCGGCGTGGGGGGGAGGCAGGCCGGAAAGGGGGAGCTGGCCCCACTGCGCGTCGGCCCTGCGGCGACAGAGACAGGGGCACAGCCACGTCACACCATCATAGCAGTGGAATGTCCCCTCCCATCTGGGTCGGACTCGGATGTGTCGAGAAGCAGGAGCCCAGTCTTCTTGTCTCGTAACAAGCAGCGGGGGCACGCACAAGCACAGCACGCACAAGCACAGCACGCAAATGAAGTGCATCAAGTAATCTCCAAACTTGCCGAACTGTCACATCACCAAAATCAAGTAGAAACACATGCATCTACGAATCCTCAATTGCGGGAACAGGGAGAGCACAAACCCCTCCCATCTCCACCTGCCTCGACATTTCTTTCAACTGCACAGCCGGTGTCACTGCCTGCGCTTTCAGACAATCCACTTAGAAAGCGTTGGGCCACAGTCGCCAGAGATGCCATTCTAAACGGAGATTGGGAGATGGCCGGTTCAATATCCTGTCCTGTTGTCGGCAATGGTGTTGCTTGATGGCAGCCGCACGATTGGAAAGTGCTCCACCAGGCAACAGATTGTTTCCACATACGGAATTCGGTCTGAAGCAGCAAAAAACATCATTCAGTACATCTTCACTGCTGGCATCCTTTGTCCTGTGGACTCTTCAAGTATAGCTTCTCTGCTTTTGACACCTTCACAATTTCTCATTTTTGAGAGAGAGTGGAAACGTTTAGCAGTGGAAGAAGCAAACAGACACCAAGTAGTAGGCGATCCTTTCTATGCAGTGCAGCCAGACATGCTCACAGGACATGGACCTTACGCTACAGCAAACGTGCAACTCATATTCCCTATGGAAATGCATCAGCTGTCTCAAATATTGGCTCACAGAGCTTTGCTGCTGGTTCCAGATAAGAAAAAGACAGCACCTTACGCTACAATAAAGCAGGGAGCAACAGAACCATATGGACAATTCATTGACAGACTGGCAGCTGCTTTAAAGGATGCTGCAGATGTACCATCAGAAGTCCAAGAACACCTGTTCTGTTCCCTGGCTTTTGAAAATGCCAATTCATGCACCAGAGCCATTCTGGCCACACTTCCTCAAACCTGTCCAGTGGATGAAATGCTAGTGAGAGCCACTCGAGCCGAGCAGAGCACCCAGTCTGCAACATTCACAGCAGCTGTGCGAGACGCAGTGAAAGAAACAGGCCACGTCATTGCAGCAGCCTTGTCAAGTGGCCAATTCAAATACAACTATAAAGCCTCACATCCCAACAAAGCAACTAAAGGCATCTGCTTCCGCTGTGGTGAGACGGGTCATTTCAAGCAAACCTGTCAAAAGACTGTATGGTGTCATAGATGTAATGTTGACACCCATGCCTCTGAAGCATGTCGCAGGTCGGGAAACTCCAAATGCAGCGCGCTTCGGCACCGTGTGAAGACACAAATCGATGCCCTGATCTCGAAGACCCAATAAATGGTTTCTTTGCAAAAAACAAACCAGCCACGTGGGGTAGCCTCGGCGTTGATATCACAACAGCCGCTGAAGTTACCCTGCAAGACAAAGAAGTTACTCTGATTCCTACAAATGCACATGGTCCAATGTACACCACAAATTGTTTAATTGGAGGTTTACTCCTTGGGAGGTCCTCCACAAGTAAACAAGGTGTGATGGTAATTCCAGGTGTCATTGATGAAGATTTTACCGGACAAGTACAGATCATGGCATACGCCCTGCAACCACCTGTGACAATTCCAAAAGGCAGCAGAATTGCTCAAATTGTACCATTTGAGACTCTTTTGGCACATCGCTCGTGACCAAGACAACCAAACGAACTACTAAGACAAGACAAAGGCTTTGGATCAACAGGTCACGATGTCTTCTTCACCTTGGACTTGAATGATCGCCCAATCAGACCAGTGCACTTGCAACATGGATCCCTTCGCATTCTCTTGGATCTGCTCCTTGACACGGGGTCCGATGTTTCTACAGTGAACCAATTATATTGGCCACCTGACTGGCCTTTGAAAGCTCCCAGCACCCACATTGTAGGAGTGGGTGGAATGAAGATTCCTTCAATCAGCGCAGATCCCATCAGCTTCACCTTTGAGAACAATCAAGTCATTGTAGCCACACCATACATCATGACCCTACACGTGCAGCTTCGAGGACTGATTGGCAGAGATATACTGTCCCAGCTTGGCTTGAAGTTAACCACAGACCAGCATTTTTCTTGATGGCCACTGCAGAGCAGCCGCCCATTCTGAAGATCACCTGGTTGACTGACACCCCTGTATGGGTTGAGCAGTGGCCCATAACCGAGAACAGGCTGCAGGTTGCAAAGCAACTGATTCAAGAACAGCTTGACGCTGGTCACATTCGCCCTTCTGTAAGTCCATGGAACACTCCAATTTTTATCATACCTAAAAAATCAGGTAAATGGAGACTGTTGCATGATTTACGAAAAGTCAATGCACAAATGCAAGCCATGGGTGCGCTGCAACCTGGTCTCCTGGCACCAACCATGATACCACTGGGGTGGAACATTGTTGTCATCGATCTAAAAGACTGTTTTTTCACCATTCCACTCCACCCTCAGGACACTCAATGATTTGCTTTCACTGTGCCATCTATCAACAGAGCAGCCCCAACAAAAAGATATGAATGGACAGTCTTACCCCAAGGCATGCGCAATTCACCCACCATGTGTCAGCTGTTTGTTGATTGGGTGCTGCAACCAATTTGCCAACACCTTTCAAATGCAATGATTTATCACTACATGGACGACATTCTTATTGCCACCAAACACCTGTTGGCAGACTGAATCAAACTGGGTGATTGAACAGCTGAAACAGCATGGACTGACAGTGGCTCCAGAAAAAATACAGCAATCAGCTCCTTGGAAGTATCTAGGGTGGCTGATCACGGATGCACAGATTCGACCTCAGAAAATCACCCTGCATGACAGCATCACCACCTTGCATGATGCTCAGAAACTGTTTGGAGATGCAATGGGTTCGTACCATTGTAGGCATCACCAATGACGATTTGCAACCGTTTCTGCCATGGCTTCAAGGCAATGATGCTTTCAGTCCACGGGTTTGCAATCCCGAGCAAAAAGACGCTCTTGTGAAAGTTTCAGAAAAATTGCGATGTGGTTGGAGTACTCACTGTGTAGAGCATCTGCCATTGTCACTGTTTCTCTCCAATGCTGAGGTCTGTCTGCTTGCCGTTGTTTTTCAGTGGCAAAAGAAAAAGGGGGAGAGCTGACCCGGCTGGAAGCTGGATTCCGCAGCAAGTTTGATAGAGTGGGTGTTTTTACCCGTTCAACCGAAGTGCCAAGTCATGAGCAGAACAGATGCTCTTGCTGCCTTGATATGAAAAGGCAGAGACAGAATTATAGAAATTGATGGGAATGAACCAGCAGACATTAGTGTTCCCATGAGAGATGACGATTTAGAATGGCTGTTGAGACACTCTGTTGCATTGCAAGAGGCATTGTTAGGCTTCACAGGCATGGTTCACAATAAGCAACCAAAAGGCCCGATGTGGCATCTGATCAGATGCCATCGATAGGTGGAGAGGCCCCTGTGTTCCCTGAGACCAGGTGAAGGAAGAACAGTTTTTACCGATGCTGGTCAAAAGACAAAGAAGGCTGCATGTGTTTGGCAGCAACAAGGAAAATGGATGCAACATGTAATTAAGGGTGAAGCAGGAGACAGTCTGCAGACCCTGGAACTGACGGCCGTGTGTTGGGCTTTGCAAACCTGGAACGCAGAACCACTCAACGTTGTTTCGGACTCTCTGTATGTAGTCGGAGTAGTCCAGAGGATTGAGGATGCACTTATCAGGCAGACCCAGAATCAGCAGCTGGGAGAGCTGTTTTTGCAATTGCGAAGCATTCTTAAACAGCGTCAGCATGCCTTTTGTGTCATGCACATTTGAAGCCATCAATGCGACAGAGGCTTAGGGGAAGGCAACGCGCAAGCAGACACTGCAGTCAGCTGTGTTGTCCATGTTCCCCCGCAGAACAAATTTGAAAGGGCTCGCAACAGCCATGAAACATTCCATCAAAATGCAAGAGCCCTGCACCGACAATTTCAGATTCCCCTGAATGAAGCACAAGGAATTGTGCGTGCCTGCCCTCAATGTAGTCATCATGGGCCAGGCCTTGGCCTGGGCACGAACCCAAGGGGTCTGAAAGCTTTAGAACTGTGGCAGATGGATGTAACTCATGTTCCAGAGTTTGGAAGATTGAAATACGTCCATGTCACTGTTGATACGTATTCGAAATTTATTTGGGCGACAGCACAAACGGGGAAAAGGCGTTGCATGTAGAAAGACACTTATCTGTTTGCTTTGCAGTCATGGGGGTACCTGTAGAAATCAAGACCGACAATGGTCCAGCTTATGTCGGACAGCGAATTGCTAGGTTCATGCAGAAGTGGGGGGTGAAACATACCACCGGAATCCCTCACTCTTCTACAGGTCAAGCTATTGTGGAAAGAGCCAATCCTACTCTAAAGGAGTACCTGGTAAAGCAAAAACAGAATGATAGTATTGATGTAGTTAGTCGACTGTCAAAGGCATTGTTCACGCTAAACTATTTATGTTTAGCAGAAGGATGCGAAGAACCTGCGGTTGTGAT
Organism: Trochalopteron elliotii; assembly: GCA_024734555.1. Taxonomy (NCBI): domain Eukaryota; kingdom Metazoa; phylum Chordata; class Aves; order Passeriformes; family Leiothrichidae; genus Trochalopteron; species Trochalopteron elliotii. Next base: position 16,930 of record JANPWX010004272.1, read on the forward strand.
ACATCCCCATGCAGTGAAAGAGGGAAAGCCACAGGCAATTCCAGGACTTTGTGTGTGTCACAAAAATATGCAAACCGGTGAATGGCAGGGACCAAGTCCTGTGCTGTTTAACGGTCACAGATATATGTGTGTTTCCACAGGGGACCATCCTGCCTGGGTGCCGAGCCGATTTACCCGTGCGTGTCCCCAATCAAAGATACCAGCTAGCAGTGATACCGACACTGACAACGGTGACACACCTGGAGCATCCTGTGACAGCTCAGACGCTGATGACAGTTGAATTTATAGTGTGTAGCAAGAAGAAACAGTTTATATAGTTATTATCGTAAGGTTTTTGTTTGTTGTACGGTTTGTAATCAGTAAGATGATGTGGAGCAAAACGTTTGCTTTAAGTAGTATTTTAGTGATGCAAGTAGCTGGAGTGCTTGACATTGACAAGAGACAGAACATGTGGGTCACTTGGGCCAATCAAACTGGGCAAGATTCATTTTGCCTGTCCTTAGCTACACCGTCCAGTCCTTTTCATACATGCTTGATTGGAGTCCCCTTGAGTTCCATGACAGAGTTCAAAAACTGGACTCAAGCCAGAATTTATTTAAATTTGACTGAAGCCTGGGATGCGTGGTGCAATAAGCCCACTGGGTCCCCCAACACTCGTTTTGTTAATTGGTGTGAAGCCCACAAAATAGCAAAAAATGGTTTAGGGGCACAAGCTGTTGCAGTTGCGCAAAATCTCAGTTATCAGTACTGAACCACAAGAATTTGACCTCCTTGGTTCAGTACCAGGCAATTATTGTTTGATGTTTGGACATGTGAGACAACCCAAAATTGGCAATACGTGGTTGTTTCCCAAATCCCCGTTGTATTACAATTATTCAGAATACTGCAACGACTGGACTCATCTGGTGACACCAGCAAAAGATGCTGCAAGGAAATTGCCACCAGGAATCTTTCTCATCTGTGGGGATCGAGCCTGGTCTGCAGTGCCGCAAAGGGCTGCAGGAGGGCCATGTTATTTTGGAAAATTAACTCTGTTTGCTCCCACCATTCATCAAATTTCTAGTTTACCTCAGACGCCCCGACAACTAAAGCGTAGTGCTCTTGAATTAGACCCCACTTGCAAAGATTTAGTATCATTATGGGAGCGGCCAACTGTAATAGTGGCCTCAATTTTTGCCCCAGGAGTTGCTTCAGCGCAAGCTCTCACACAATTGCGGACCCTAGCTTGCTGGACAGCAAAACAAATTAATATAACCTCTAACATGCTAAGTGAACTGGCCGCAGATGTCAAAGGCATTCGCCATGCAGTACTCCAGAACAGAGCCGCCATTGACTTCCTTCTTCTCGTCCAAGGCCATGGGTGTGAAGAGTTTGACGGCATGTGCTGCATGAATCTGTCTGACCACTCCCAGTCAATCTACAAGCAGCTCGCACAGCTAAGAAGTAATATGGGGAAACTTGTAGTTGTTAGCACCCCTTTTGATAATTGGCTCACTTCATGGGGTTTCACTGGGTGGATCAAAGATTTAATTTGCTTTGGTATTTCTGTGTGTATTGTAATTCTAGTTATACTGATAGTTGTGCCTTGTTTGTTGACATGTATGCGAAAAATGGTTAGTCGCGCCTTTGCCTCAGTCTGGCTGATTCAAAAAGAAAAAGGGGGACTTGTAGCAGAATTTCTTAGGGAAGGTGGACATGATCTGTATTTGGACTGTAATTGAATCACCCAGACCGGGCCCCAGAGTTGAGGCCTGTAGGAGTTTGTGGCACAGCTGGTATTTCAGCTGCCAAGTCTGTGGCGCAGTAAAAAATTACATCTTAAGGTGTTAACAAGGAACAGAGAGTTTTCTAGTAGACAATAAGTATAGCAATTAGTGTGGACACAGTAGCTGCCTTAAGAGTTTATTCAACAATGTGTGTTTGCATTTTTCCCTGTGCTGTATGCCAATGAGGATGCACCTGTAAAGTAAGCTATGTAGAAGTGTATATAACCTGCCATGTTAGTAGGAATAAACGGAGAACGTAGCATTAACCACACTGGTCAGATCTACATTTTTGCTCTCGCCCAAACTTCCCATTATTTCGGGGTTTCCTCATCTTCTATTTTGTGTTGGTATGTTCCTTCCAAAGTTCCTTCACCCATTCCCAAACTCACATGGTATCTCCCAGAGGGGAGCCCCTTGTCAATCACCCTGGTAACTTGAGGGGAGATCATCTCCCATTTGACCAGGTACTCCAACACCTGCCCCTTCCAATTGTTCTGTTAAGTGCCCCTGTCCTGGAACACCCAACCCCTTTTCACCCATTGGCCCGAATTCTCCAGCTGCCTCAGGCTGTGTCCTTGGGGACAAAAAGGAGAAGGACAGGCCAGACCGTGCTTTTTGCACGTGGAGCTGCACCGAATAAACATCTTCCAAACCCACAGCAGAAGCCCGCTCTTCATTTCCAGCCTTATCCATGCTCAGCCAGCTGATCTGAGGAATCCACAAACTGTCTCGGTTGGTCTGGGGTTTACTGCTTAGCCAGTAAGCAGCCCCCAACGAGAAACCAACATCATCTATTTACAATTATTAGATCATTTTATTTGCAGCTTGGCCAGAGAAAGGACTTTGAGAAGAGGCAGCTCTGTGCATCTGTATTTCATTAGAGCTGAACATTAATCCCTTTATGCCTTATAAGCATCCCGTTAGCATTATACAGACTCAGCAGTTGTTACATGGCATTCACAGAGCTGGCTGGCTGAAAAATGAGTTAATCAACAGCATCTCTGCTAGCACACACACCATGAAAGGCATTTTCTTCCTTCTGGTGCTTGCTCATCTGCCTGTCAGCATCAGTGTGGGCACACTCATAATAGCATTTACTGTCAAACTACTTCACAAACCCCAGGATAGGTTTGTGCTGAATTGCAGGATTTAATTCCACAGAATTCTGCAGTTGATTGAAATGAAAAATAGACATCCTAGCCTCAAATGAGGATCCAAACATCATGAATTTCAGTGGAGCTGTGGGTTTAAAGTTACATGAGCTGGGCAAATAAAAGTAGATTTTGGTTTAAAGAATTGCACTTTTTTGCTAGTTTTTGGAGTTGCAGGAAGGCATTAAGGGCTGAGCAGTGATAGAGGCCGAGAGACATTGCTCAGAAGCTAAGAAAAGGTCAAGAAAGGGAAGGCAGGAGGGAGCAGTGTTATGTGAGCTGAGCCCATGTGAAACAGAAGGTGCAAAGGAGAGGTTTGAAAACACAGCCTGAAGAGCTGCCAGTGGGCTGAGAAAGGGAAGGAGAGAAGCTGATCAGAGCTGATGAGGAGCTTGAAGATCAAATAACCTGGAGGCCATGGGAGAGTTTGCCAAAGTTAGCAAAGAAATGTGCACATTCTTTTACTAAAAAGAATGCTATGAACCAATGCAAGTCAGGCTATGTGGCCTTAAAGAACATGCCCCATTCTTTGATAGTATGAGAGGTGGAAAAATACAGTGGAATCACTACTATGCACATAAAGTTCCTTACACAAGGCTGTTATAATTATTCCACAGGAGCAACTGCTGCAAGCCACTGCAGAAACTCAGAGATGAGCCAAGGAAAAGAAACAAAGGCAGAAAATCTTGTTCCCTTGAAGGCAGTAATAAAATGCCAGTGTTCTGCAGGGGATGGGGGTGGTGAGAGTGGGTATATCATCCCCTGGCAACCAGAGTAAGGCTAAAGCAGGGTAATGACCCCTCATGCCCCATGCAAGGGCACAGGCTGGGGTTGTGGGGGTTGGATCTGTGTGACAGAGGGGCAGCACGGAGGCACAGAGGCATGGAGGTTCACCTGCCCCCAGGAGCACCTGGAGAGTAGCCATGGGGCTTTTTGGAGAGATTGTTCTCTGTGCCTCCATTTCCAGTAGAGCCTGAAGGGGCAGGCAATGGAAAACTCCAAGAAACATTCCATTTAAAGACAATTATTCTATTCATATATTATTCCCTGCTTTAATTTCTCACAGTATTTTTTTTCACTTTTGCCTTAACATCTACAGTGTGAAAACTATATCAGCTGAAACTAGGCTAAATACAGGACATACTGTAGGGTACAGCTGACCCCAAAGGCTTCCTAATCTGCCTGTTATGCCCCATTTCCCATTACTTGGGCTTAACATGTTTATGCATAAACTAATACCTCCAGTCATGAGTATTTTCATGGGTCTTTGGTAAACACTTTATAATTTGACACAATCTTTCCGGTATTGAGGTGTTCAGAGCAAAAAACAATTATCCAGCAAAATTTACAGAAGAGCTACATAGAATTTATATTTGCCATTACTTACCTGTTAGTACCTACTAGTTTTACTAATTTTCAGGAGGAAAATTTTCCTCAGGTTGAGTCGTAGCCTCTTCATGAGCAATCCCTACACAAGGACATGTGCACATACACATCTGCATACACACATAATACATGCACAAAGCTCTTCGGGTTATAAATTTCCCAATAAATGTAGCAGACAACTTCAAAACCAAACCAAGCCTTTAAATAGGAATTATGAAAAATAAGTTTTAAATCACAAAAACATCCTGTTTTGCTTCAGTTTCTCTCTCATGTGCCACAAACTGGGTTCCACCCTAGCTGTTTTCCAAGGGGCTAACTATGGGTGCCTGGTTTTGGAAACTCTCATGTCCTTATCTGTTCTGCCATTTGCTCTGTAGGGACATGAGGAGGGCTGTAGCAGAGTTTTTGAAGATAGTGAATATTTGGACTGTGAGTGAATCACCTAGCCTGGGCCTCAGATGAAGGCCTGTAAGGCCTCAGTGGCGCAGGTGGAAATTCAGCTGCCAAGTCTGTGGCGCAGTGAGAATTGCCCCTTAAGGTGTTAACAAGGCACAGAGAGGTTTCTAATAGATAACATGTATAGTAAGTAGTCTGAACACCAGTAGCTGCCTTAAGAGTTTGGTCAACAAGAAGTGCTTGCATTCTTTTCTCTGCTGTATGCCAATGAAAAGCCACTGCAATTGTAAACTATATAGAAATGTATATAAGCAGCCATCTTAGTCGAAATAAAGCAGAACGTAGTAGTTAACCACATTGGCTCGATCTGCGTTCTCTTTATACTTCAACTTCTCTTTATCTCAGGCAACCCTGCAACAGAGGGCAGTACTGTGCACAAAGAAGGGCTGATCCCTAGTGCATGGGCACTGAGCACCCATCCCTGTGCCAGTTCCTCTTCCCATAGCTCTAAGACACCTCAGGAGGAAATGCAGAGAAGTGGGGTTTCTTGGTTTTTAGCTTTGTTTTAAACCATGGTGACTATCACACTTCCAGCCACTGGATGAAGTGGAGAAGAGGCTGTTAAGGAAACTTTCTGTTTGCTCTGTTAGATGTCAGCACCCACAGTGCTGATACTGCCTTGAGATGTCAGTCCCTCACCAGCAGCACACAGAGGGATGGAGAGCTGCCAGGGCAGATTTCCTGACTTAGCTGAGAAACCATCTGTGTAGCTCAGTGTGTACCACAGCACTGCACTTCAGCATGGCCCCTGGGTGACCTCTGCATGCCAGCTCCCAGTCTGACACTGTGGGGTGTTCCCTGAGCAGTGCTGCCAAGCTGCCGATGCGCTGCCTGTGCTCCAGAGGCTGCTGAGGGTGTTCATTTGAGACAGGTGCAGTGTGACATAGGTGTGACTGCACACAGGTGATGCAGGACACAGGTGAGCAACAGCCTGAGTCACTGAGTGCTGCTGGGGGCATTCTCAAGTTGTTTGTATTCAGGTCTGCTGGGAGCTCTTTCTCCAGCAAGAGCTGAATGGTGTCACTGGCAAGAGTGGAGGAGTGAGTAGTATATGGATGAAGGCACATAGAACAAATACAGGAATCTGGGGGTGTTTTGGAGGGTGCTGGAGTGACAGAGGGGTGGTGAGCCTGGGGCAGGCAGGAAGATGGAGTATGGTGTGCTGATGTAATGCTGTCCACAAGGGACTAAGAAAGGATCCACAAGGATCTCTGCATTGGAGCTCCAAATCAGAATCTTATGCATTGCAAGCAGGAGAGGATCTGAGATCATGAAGAACAAGCATCCCCTACGTCTTCAGGTTAAGTAAGAGAAACCATATTCATGGTACATTCTTCATCATCTCCCACACCTGTGAAGTAAAACCAGTCTGACTACACATGTGATTGACTCACTTCCCCTGGTTACAACCTAAGAGTTCCAGCCCCTGGAGCTAGCTCCTCTGCAAAGACAAGGCCACTTCCCAAGTCTGGGGCCAGCCCAATTGAATTATAATTAAGGAAGGTGGAGCACCAGGAAGCATAAGCAATCACCTAGACACAGAGCCATGTCAAGTGATCTACATGTGGGTTCAGCCAAAACCTAAAGTGCAACAGCACTTAAAGACAGGTAAAAAGAAAGGAACTGTGTGCAGTGCTGTTGTTGCAAAGACCTTCGCTGAGCACCCAGAGACTGCAGGGGAGACACACACTATCATTATGTATCCACGCCTATTCAAAATCAGGCTGTGCAACCATCCAAAGTGTGGTATGATGTTTGAGAGGGATTCCCTGAGGCCACTGAATCTCAGAAAATGTAAATCTTTTTAAGCAGACGAACTCTAATATTTATTTTCCTCATGGAAGGAATCTATGTTAATTTTTAAGACCTCACTAGAGGGCGATAAACAGATGGGCTACAACCAAGCTATTGCCTGTGCAGCCAGTGAGATCTTGGAGAAAACTGGTCAGCTGCAGGCTCGGGGAGTAGGTTTAAAAGGTCTGTGTTGTATTTCTCTGGGTTATGGTTTTCCCCCCAAGGACCCCCTGAAACCTGAAGCCTAAAACTTATAGGGCTTGACCCTTCATTCCTTTCTTGACCTGGTAGGTTGAGCCCCAGCTATCTTTCTGGCCAGGAGACTAGATAAGGCCCTGGTCTCCCTTATTCTTCCTCTTGTCCCCCTGGACACCCATCGAGAATAAAGCCTGGAAATTGACACAGGGTAAGGGCCTCTTTTGAATCTTTTGTCTTGTCCTTGGAATATTCTTCCCAAGGACTGAGCTAGCCAAACAGCCCTGGGGGCTGCAGGGGGGGAATATTTCAGGTCTGTGCTTACCAAAACAGCCTCCTGAACACCTCTCTCTGGTTCACAGACTAAATACTTCTCTTTAGCTGTTCACTGGAAAGCACCAGTCCAGGGGCCCAGGAAGTTTACCCAGGAATTGGGTGTGAGCCAGGTCTCAGTGAGGCATTGGCAGCTGTGTCATGACCAGGGACATTCCCATTTGTACATAACCCATCAAGTACCAGTGGCTTAATGAGCTGAAAGTCATGCTGGACAAACTGATGACCAGGTCCTTGAAGGCATCAGTAGAAGGCTGAGGTGCAGTGCCTGGTCCTGCTTTGTGCATCTGGGGAATACAATCTATGTAGAGATTTGTGCTCCTGCAGAAGCAGGTCTTCATGGCTCTACTGCTCAGGCTGTGCAAGTGAAACCCTGGCTGTGATGCTGAGGCAAAGAGCACTGTTAAAGGTCCTCATTTTCCATCATCTGCAGATAATGTGGAGTTGCCACATCACAGCAACACTCTAGGTGACACAAAAGCATCAATAGGCAGGGGTCTGCTTAGGAAAACGAATGTTAAGGAATGTTCTAAGTACGTAAAAACATCAGAAGGTAAAGGGAAATCCAGCCACCTGTGTCTTAGGTAGGGCTCATAGGTAAAAACTGCAAGTGGTTCTAAAGAACTGGCAGCAAAAGCTGCAATGAACCATCACTCTGGATCACAAGGATTTCAATGGCTGTGGGCACATTCCAGCCCCTGGCAAGCATTACAAGTATTACGACTAGCTGCAATTTTTTTTTTTTTAACAGAACTTGCTATTTATTCCAGTGGAAACTCCCTGCAAAGAAAATTGTTCCACTCAGCTACTGTTTATGTTGGATGATTCATTTAAGAATTTCAAACTGGCATTTTGGGAAATGCTTACAGTTTTCCCTCTTATTTTCCATAATAAGCGCTCCCAGAGCCCCGCGTGATTCCCGTCCCGACCGCAGGCACGACCCCGGCCCCGCACACGCACCGAACTCCGCGTCTCGCACCCCGCCCGTCCAGCGCCTCCCGATCCGCCTCCACGGAGCCTCCCGGCGTCAAGAGCTGAAGGACTCCTGCACCGACCCGCAGCGCAGCCACCCCGGCGGTGGCGAACCCTCCCCGGTCCCGTCCGCGGCGTTGCCCCCGCGGT
>JANPWX010004277.1:0-22443 GCA_024734555.1 Trochalopteron elliotii
ACGCCAACAGGATCAAAATCTAACTCCAAGGCAGGGACTCACTCCCTTCGGTCCATTGTTGTTTATGCTTTTGGGCCTGAAAGTTGTCCTTGGTTCTCAGCAGAAAAGGGGTTTGTTTTGTCTACCTACCCTGTGAACAGAGCTTACTAGCATTTAATATGAGGCTCAAAACTACATCCCCAGGTAATACAGAATCTGCAAACTAAAACTTAGGGCATCACAGGCTGCTCTGCAGTTTGCTCTCCTGCACTTTGGAGGAGACCAGCTGGAAAACAAGAGCAAGGGATGGCTTGGGACAGAGATTCCCTGCTGGGACAGGTGCTGCAGTGTGGAGGGGAAGCATCCCTGTAACTTCCAGCCACTCCAGGAACTGGACCAGCCCTCAGCACCAAGGAAAGAAGGAGAGATTCAGAGCCAGACACTTTGGAAGTGCAAACCGGGGAGCTGAGGGTCTTGTTCACAGTTCTGAATTCACCTCCCTTCCTGCAACACTCAGAGTATTTTCCTTTTCACCCTTTTCCTTTGATTTCCAAGCACCAGGGAGCAACAGGTGATTCTGTCCTTCAGTTGCTCTTTCCCTGATCCCACAATACCCCAATTTCTCTTTTTCCCATCTCAACACCAATTCCACTGCTTCCCCTGACCTCAGCCAGCACTGCCCTTGTTTCCCTGCTTGTTCAGAAAGTATTTTAGATATTTTTTCTTCTCTTCCACTTTTGAAGTTTGCCCTTTTCCTTTCCTATGCAAGCATTTAGCTGGTATCTCCAGACCCTCATCTATTCCACTTCCCTCTTCCCTGTTTTTCTGATTTCACTCCCCAATATAGATTACTTTAATCCAAACTTGAGAAGGGAATAAACCTCATCCATTACAAGAGGGCTCCACTCAAATTCCTTTGGTAACTTCCTTTTATTTGTGGCTAAGCAGACTAACAGCCTCTGTTTTCAGGGATAAAAGAGGAAAATCCAGGTTTTACCTCTCCCAGGAGATACTTCAGAACACATTTGGCCTCCAGGATGGTGGCAATGCTGTCACAGCACTGCTTGGCCTGATCTCATTGTCTGCATCCAGGAGTTTCTGCTGCAGATCTGCTATCTGGGCACTCCTGGGGAAGAATCCATGGATTTGGGGTTACAACAGGAGAAAACCAGGACTGGTTTCTGAGCTAATGTTACTGTTCCCAGAATACTAAGTAAAATAACATAAATTGAGATTTTTGCTGCTCAGTGGAGCACCTGGAGCCTGCATTGCTCCCCTGGGGAGTTTTGCCTCCACTCCACATTCCCAAATAAAAGTTGAGGTTTTTACCCTCAGAGGTGCTCACTAACAGCTCAAAACACCCAGTCTAAGTGCCTGAGTATTTTCTCCACATTTTGGAAAAATTCCAGCCAGGAAAACCGACACCTTTCCCTCATCATTTCCAGTGTCAGTCTGTGTGTTTTACATCCTCTTCCACCTCCCAGAGAGTTGGGATGGAAATGAGGGAAAAGCCAGAGGCAAGGCTGTGTGGATGAGCTTTGTGGCAGTGCCTTACCTGAGTTCCATCTCTGTTTGCAGGCTCTCAATCTGCTTGGAGATGGAGAGATCCATGTCCGGAGCCTGCAGGTCAGACAGGCAGTATGTGCGCCTCTGGAATCACAGCACACAGATCCAGGGCAGGAACAGGGGAGGAAATCACACATTTACAGATATTCCAGCTAGAAAAGCCTCCAGGCATCTCCCCACAGCTTCAGTTCCATTGTTCCTTCCCAAAAGCCTTTGCTAAGGGGAGTGAGCCACTCATATCCCTCAGAATCCTTGAGGCTGGAAAATCTCTCCCAGAGCATTGAGTCCAACCATTCCTCCAACACTGACGGGTCACCCATGTCCCCAAGTGCCACATCCAGACATTTTTTTGACTCTTGCAAGGATAGTGATTCCACCACTTCCCTGGGCAGCCTATTCCAAAGCCTGACTGCCCTTTCAGGGAAAAAAAATCCCAAATTCCAATAAGTAACAAGTTCCTTCAGCATCTCTTGTCCCTGACGTGTCAGAGGACAATAACATTAACCCTTTTTCCCAGAAAGGTAGCCAAGGGTAGGATCCATCCCCACCTTCTGAGGGAACAGGTCAAGTAGGAGTGAGAATAATGAATCCAGTATTGCTGAACAGCCAGAAGAGTGGGGTGGGAAAAGGGGAATTTCCCTCTTACCCAGAGCTTTGGAGGGGGGGTTTCTCCAGCATCTTTCTTCTCTTTCAGCTGAAGGAGCTCCTTTGCCAGGATTTTCCTGTCCTTCAGCAGGTCTGCCAGGTGTCTTCGAGCTTCCTCAGTGCTGACAAGAACCTCGACTTCATTTGCAAGCCAGCTCTAGAAAAATAACCCCCAAAACCCAGTGGTTGAGTTCAAATCCAAGACTGAATCCTCTGTGAAGGCATTTCAGAGAAACTGAATAATCCCATTGCAATTCCCTGGTCCTCCTGCTGTGCTCCAGCCACCAAGGCCAGCAGCACCCACCCCAAATCTCAGTTTGCCCAGTGTTGGGATGCAAAAATGCTGTTACCCACTTTGACTCGTGCAGTAATTCCTTCCATGCCCCGATTTTGGGTCTCCTTCCGTTTATCCGCCACCTCCTTCTGCTTCTGCAGGGCATCCTTGAGGCGTTTGTTGGCAGCTGCTGCCTGGAAAAGATGCCACAAGGAATTCAACAGGGACTGCAAATCATCTGCTACAGCTGAAAAGACCAGGGATTCCCAGCCCAGGGCAAACACTGGGACAGTGATGGCACAAGGTTAATAAATCTCAAGTTATCTTGGTTTAACTCAAGGATTCCTGCCTTTGATTTATTTCCTTTGCTGCCATTCCTCCTTTAAAGAGAAGCTCCTTCTAGGCCTGAAGGTAGAAGAAAACACCCAAAATGAGGGGTTGAAGATGCATTTCTCTTACAAAGTCATCCTGAAAGGATTTTGAACTGCAACCTTGTAGATCCACCACCCAAACTCATTTCCCACTTCCTACCTTGGGCATCTGCATGCATTTGCCACAGGAACCTGGGACTCAGTGTCATTTGGTATGCAGAGTAATTTGGCCTTTAAGGAGCAAATTTAACTGGGATCCCTCAAAGGCCCCAGGGCAGAAATGGGGATTTCTCTACAGAGAGAAAAAGCTTTTCTTTCCAGCCTCTAAACTTCCTTTAAGAGGTTTCTGTGTATCCTCTTCCTTCCCCCAGCCCTTGGAAGACTTTAGGGATTGGTTGGGAATTTCCAGATGTTGGCTCCTCACCTCCTCTGTTTTGCGCTGGAGGACATTTGCCCATTTCTGGAAATCCCTCTCCAGCTTGAGAAGCTCGTATTGTCTCTTATGGTCCTGCAAGGAAAAACAGCTGAAAAAGTCAGATTTTCCATGACAAAGGAAAAGTTACAGCCCCAAAATTCCAGCCTGAGCATCCCAAGGCATTGAGGGGCAGGAATTGCTGTGACACCAAACTCCAGGTGTTTGCTGGCCATTGCACTCAGCCACCACAAGCAGCTGGATTTTATTAACCTGCAGATCCAACATTCCTTTGGAAGTTTAAAAACCTCCCATGTTGAGGTCAAACCCTACATCTTTAAATCCTTCAAATATTGACTATTCTACGCTTTCTGCTTTAGAGCAGAGTCACAGCTGCAGCAAGAGCTTGAAGATCTCCAGCCACAAACAAGTCCAAGTGGTGAAAAGTGGCAGCCACATGAGCCAAGCTTCTCTTCAAAGCACTCCCAGCTCTTCTCAGATGCTTCCCAGTTAAAGAAACTTTGCAGCAGCCCTTCGGAAGGAGGAACAGTGTGAGGGGCTTGTTTGCTCATCTTTTCCTTCAGCTGGATCACTTCCTTGTCCTTCTGCTGCTTCCACTGCCTGAATTTCTCAGTGTCTTCTTTTATCTGACGCATCAGTTGCACCCTTTGCTGCTTCATTTCCTGAAAAACACCAGTGGCTGGAAGAATTATCCAGGATTTACATCCTAAAAAGCTTCAACCTCCATTCCCTCTGTGTCTGCCAGGTGTGGGGAGTGGCAGGTGGGAAATCTTACTGTGCTCCCACTCAGGACATTCTCAAAGTTCAAAAAAACAGGGATTATTTTTAGGCATAAAGGGAAGACCAACACAGGCACAGTTTAGGGAAACCAAAGAGGAATCAAATGATTTGACTGAGGCAATAAATTAGAAGTGCCGGAAGATACTTTGGACTTATTTTCCTCCCAAATTTCAGTAGTCACATACCTATTGTGGTCATGTAGTCAAAGGAATCTTGCCAAAAACTGCTATTTTCTGTCTGACTAAACAGAAAGTAGCTTTGGGATTTCTGGGATTCCTGCCTGTGAGCTGCTTTGCCCACACTGGCTCAAGTCAGAGGTGCCTGTTGATTACCCTGATCTCCTGGTTCAGTTTGGACACCGTGTGCTCCGTGGATTCCTTCAGCTTCAAGAGCTTGGATTGCTCATTCAGCTTCTTCTTGAGCTCATTAATTTGTGCTTCCAGCTCCTGGAGCCTTTTCTGGTGCCGCTCGCTCAGCCTGGAGAGAAACAACAACAAATCCTCTCCAGCTTCAGAGATACCTCATGAAGAATGTCACCTCTGTCACCTTTGCCGCTGCTGAAAGCCCACAGGAGGCTTTTCTGCAGCTCCTGGCATGTTAAAGGGACACTTTTACATCAAAAAAGAGCTTTTACAGATCATGGAAGTGCAAGACATTGGATTTTCAGACACATTAACAACCCCCAGAACTGCAGGCAGAGTCCTCTTACTTGGCCTGGTTGATGTCTTTCTTTGCCATGTGTAGAGCAAGGACCAATTCCTCCTTTTTCTTTTGCAAATTACTGACCTCCAATTCCATATTTTTGATATTGGTCTAGAAAGGACAAGAAGAATAAATCTCCAAATAAAAAACATGGAAAGACACCCTGAGGCAAAGCTTTAAGACATAGAAACCTTGAAAAACCCCATTCCTTCACAGCAGCCTGCTAAATCACCTTATCTAAGAGCAGTGTGAGGGTCACAGGGGCTGACCCAGCACACTCTGGAGCTTAGGTGGGCACAGTCACTGGAGCCACGTCCTGACTGAATCATTTCAGAGATGAGAGATCCCAGCACAGCAGGGAAAACTGCCCAAGGGAGCAGGGACCCAAGCTTAAGGAATAGATCCAAATCAGAACAGGATCCTGAGGACAGATCTCCCTTCCCTCCCCAGCAAGATTTGGGGAAAACAAACTGACCAAGGAGGATTTCAGCTTTACCTGGTACTGGGACTGAATGGGCCCCAGTGGAGTATAAATTTCAGGGGGTCCGTGGGGTCCTGCTTACCTATTGCCAGGGTTGGCCTGAGATAAAAAGGAAGTTGGACATACAGAGAGAACGCAGGTCGAGCCAATGTGGTTAACAACGACGTTCTGCTTTATTGCGGCTAAGATGGCTGCTTCTATACATTTCTATATAGTTTACAATTACAGTGGCTTTTCATTGGCATACAGCAGAGAGAAGTATGAAAACACACTTTATTTTACTTACTCTTAAGGTGGCTATCACGTGCTCACTAACAAGTCTATTCAGTGACCTTCACAACCTTATTATCTTTCCCTGACACCTTAACTACTAATTTCTAACTGTGCCACACTTGGCTAAGAATTTCTAGCCGCGTCACAGGTTTCAAGGCCTCACTCAGGCCTTTGTGAAGGCCTGAGCTCGGGTAGTTCAAGGCCTAGGTAGACATCATGTCCACCTTCCCTGAGGAATTCCGCAACAATTCTCCCTTTTTCTTTCTGAACTACCCAGGCTGACTCAAAGGCCGGATTAACTGTTTTTCGCACACATCTAAACACACAAGGTATAACTATTAATATAACTATAATCATAACAAAGAAAATTATTCCGAAGCGGATCAGGTCCTTGATCCATCCAGCAAACCCAAGTGAACTGATCCACTTGTCAAAAGGCGTATCAACAGTCACAATCTTTCCCATATTACTTCTTAGTTGTGTGAGATGCTTATAGATTGACCGCGAGTGAACAGATAAGTTCATGCAGCACATGCCCTCGAATTCTTCACATCCATTCCCTTGGGCAAGGAGGAGGAAGTCAATGGCAGCTCTGTTTTGAAGGACTGCATGGCGGACAGTACCAACATCCACAGCAAGTTCACTCAGCATGTTAGATGTTATGTTAATTTGTTTTGATGTCCAACGTGCTAAGGTTCGCAACTGGGTAAGAGCTTGTGCTGATGCGACTCCTGGGGCAAAGATTGAGGCTACAATTACCGTTGGACTTTGCCACAAATCAACTAAATCTGTACAATGGGAATTCAAATGAAGAACACTACGTTTAGATCGTCGAGGTGTTTGTGAGAATTTTGTGATTTGATGAATGGAGGGAGCAAACAAAGTTAATTTTCCAAAGTAACATGGACCTCCTGCTGCTCTTTGAGGCACTGCTGACCAGGCTCGGTCCCCACAGATGAGGAAAACACCGGGTGGTAGTTGTCTTGCAGCATCTTGTGCTGGCGCTACAAGCTGTGTCCAATTGTTGCAGTACTCTGCATTACTATAATACAATGGGGATTTAGGAAACAACCAAGTGTTGCCAACTTTGGATTGTCTCACATGGCCAAATGTTAAACAATAATTACCTGGTACAGAACCAAGGAGATCAAACTCCTGCAGCTCAGTACCCTTGACTTTAAGATTCTGAGCGATGGCAACAGCTTGGGCTCCTAAATAATTTTTTGGAATTTTATGAGTTTCACACCAAGTTTCAGAATGCATGTGAGTGAATCCAACAGGCTGGTGACACCATGCATTCCAGGCTTCTACTAGATTTGAATATATTTTAGTTTGAGTCCAATTTTGGAACTCTATCATGGAAGACAATGGAACGCCAATTAAACAGGTGCGAAAAGGAATGGACGGTGTCGCTAAAGACAAACAAAATTAATCTTGTCCAGTTCGATTGGCCCATGTGACCCACATGTTCTCTCTTTGGTCAATGTCAAGCACGGCAATTGCGCCTTTTACCAGGATAACATTAAAGACAAACAGTTCAACCCACAACATTTTGCTGGCACTTCCGGTCGTCTCTTCCAGGTTCCTGCAAAGAAATTACTTACTTATTTCACACACACACTAAAACTAATTTTGATCAGTGTCTGAATTGTCAGAAGGTGTTCCAGGTGGATTGTCGTTCTCAGGCTCACTCTCTCCATCTGATGGGATCTTTGCCAGAGGACATGCATGGGGAAATCGACTCGGCACCCAGACAGGACCAGTTTCTGTGGACACACACATATATCCACGACCATTAAACAACACTTGACTCGGTCCTTGCCATTCACCCGTTCGCATGTTTTTATAGTACACGTAAAGTCCTGGAATTGCCTGCGGCCTTCCCTCTTTCAATGCGTGATGATGTATCACGACCGCAGGTTCTTCTTGACCTTCTGCTAAACACAAGTAATTTAATGTGAATAATACTTTAGATAATCTACTAACTACATCAACGTCATCAGTCTGCTTTTGTTTTGCAAGATATTCTTTCAGGGTGCGATTTGCTCTTTCTACAATAGCTTGACCTGTGGGAGAATGAGGAATTCCCGTAGTATGTTTCACTCCCCATTTCTGCATAAATCTGGCAACTCGTTGACCAACATAGGCTGGACCATTGTCGGTCTTAATTTCCACAGGCACACCCATGACTGCAAAACAAACAGACAGATGCCTTTCTACATGTAAAGCCTTCTCTCCAGGTTGTGCTGTTGCCCAAATAAATTTTGAATATGTATCTACAGTGACGTGGACGTATTTCAATCTCCCAAACTCTGGGACGTGAGTTACATCCATTTGCCACAACTCTAAAGCTTTCAGTCCCTTTGGGTTTGTGCCTAGCCCCAGTCCCGGTCCATGATGACTACATTGAGGACAGGCACGCACAATTCCTTGTGCATCACTCAAAGGAATCTGAAATTGTCAGTGCAAGGCTCGTGCATTTTGATGGAATGTGTCATGACTGTTGCGAGCCCTTTCAAACTTGTTCTAAGGAGGAACATGGACAACACAACTGACTGCTGCATCAGCTCGTGCGTTGCCTTCCCCCAAACCTCTGTTGCACTGGTGACTGCGAATGTGCATGACACAGAAGACATGATGGCGCTGCTTCAAGATGCTTCTCAGTTGCAAAAACAATTCCCCAAGGCGCTGATTCTTGGTTTGCCTAATGAGTGCATCTTTGATTCTTTGTACTACTCCTACCACGTACAAAGAATCCAATACAACATTGAGTGGTTCCCTGTTCCAAGTCTGCAAAGCATAACACACGGCTTTCAACTCAAGGGTTTGTAACGTATCTTTTGCTTCACCCTTGATTACGTGTTGTGGCCATTCTCCTCGTTGCTGCCAAATACATGCAGCTTTTTTCGTTTTCCGACCAGCATCTGTAAACACCGTCCTGCCTTTCACTGGTTTCAGTGAACACAAAGGCCTTTCCAACCAACGATGACGCGTGATCAGATGCCACATTGGACCTTTTGGCTGCTTGTTGTGAACCACACCTGCAAAACCCATCAACGCTTCTTGCAGGGCAACTGAGTGTCTCATCAGCCGTTCTAAGTCTTCATCTCTCACGGGAATACTAATATCTGCTGGTTCTTTCCCGTCTATTTCTACAATTCTGTCTCTGCCTTTTCGTATCAATGCAGCAAAAGCATCTGTTCTGCTCATGACACGACACTTTGGCTGGACAGGAAGAAACACCCACTCAATCACAATTGCTGTCGAATCAAATTTCTGGTCAGATCGGTTGTCCCCCTTTTTCTTTTGCCATTGAAAGACAATGGCAAGAGGACAAGCTTCGGCGTTGGAAATAAAAAGCGACAATGGAAGGAATTCTACACGACGAGCACTCCAACCATGTTGAAGCTTTTCTGACACATGTACCAAAGCCTTCCTTTGCTCAGGGGTGCAGATTCGTGAATCACTGGCATCATTTCCACAAAGCCATGGTAGAAATGGCAACAAGTCATCATTGGTGATGCCTACAATGGATCTAACCCATTGCAGGTCTCCAAAGAGCTTTTGAGCATCATGCAAGCTGGTGATGTTATCATGCAATGTAATTTTCTGAGGACAAACTTGTGCGTCTGTGATCAGCCAACCTAAATATTTTCAAGGCGCTGATCTCTGTATTTTTTTCTGGTGCTACTGTCAATCCCTGATGCTCTAATTGTGAAATCAGCCAGTCTATGTGAGCTTGTGGCAATGGTCGCTTGGTTGCAATGAGGATGTCATCCATATAATGATAAATCATTGCATCAGTGAAGTGTTGCCGAATTGGTTGCAACGCCCAGTCAACAAACAGTTGACACATGCTCGGGGAATTCCTCATTCCTTGCGGTAATACCGTCCATTCATATCTTTTTGATGGCGCTTTCCTATTAATGGATGGCACTGTGAAGGCAAAGCGCTGAGTGTCTTGTGGATGAAGTGGAATGGTAAAGAAACAGTCCTTTAAATCAATGACAACGATGCTCCAATTCTGTGGGATCATGGTTGGTGCAGGAAGGCCAGGCCGCAATGCACCCATGGCTTGCATCTGCACGTTGACCTTTCGCAAATCATGCAACAACCTCCATTTGCCTGACTTTTTCGGGATGACGAAAATCGGAGTGTTCCACGGACTGACAGATGGTCGAATGTGTCCTGCATTAAGTTGCTCTTGAATCAGCTGTTCTGCAATTTGCAGCCTTGCTTCAGTCATGGGCCACTGCTCAACCCAAACAGGATTGTCGTTCAACCAGGTGATCTTTAGGATGGGTGGCTGCTCTGCAGTGGCCACTAGAAAAAATGCTGATCTGTGGTTAAAACCATGCCGAGCTGGGACAACACATCTCTGCCTAACAGTCCTCGAAGCTTGACAGGCAAAGGCATGACGTATGGTCGTGCTACAATGACTTGATTGTCCTCAAAGGTGATGCAAATGGGATCTGTGCTAATTGAAGGAATCTTCATTCCACCCACTCCAATGATGTGGTTGCTTGGAGTCTGCAAAGGCCAATCAGCGGGCCAATATAATTGATTCAATATAGAAACATCGGATCCCGTGTCTAAAAGCAACTCTAGTTGGATCTCCTGAGACCCACGTTGCAATCGCACTGTTCTTTTTGGACGATCGTTCAGGTCCACAGTGAAGAAAACATTGTGACCAGTGGAACCAAAACCTTCAGCTCCTCTCAGTGCTTCATCAGGCTGCCTTGGTCGTGAGCGATGTGGTAGAAAGGCTTCAAGAGGTACAATCTGAGCAATTCTGCTGCCTTTTGGAATTGTGACAGGTGGTTGCAGGGCATAAGCTAAAATTTGAACTTGTCCTGTAAAATCTGCATCAATAAGTCCTGGGATGACAATCACCCCGTGTTTGCTTGTGGAGGATCTTTCAAGGAGCAAACCTCCGATGTGAGATTTGATGCTGTACATTGGACCACGTACATTGGTGGGAATCAGTGAGACTTCATTATTTTGTAAAGTGACTTCCACATCTGTTTGTACATCCACACCGAGACTTCCCCAAGTGGCAGGCTTGTTTTTAACTAAAAATCCATTGGCAGGGTCTTCTGGATCTGGGCATCGACTTGTGTCTTTGCGCGGTGCCGTGACGCGCTGCTTTTCGAGTTTCCCGATTTTCTGCAGATTTCAATGGCATGTGTGTCAAGGTCACACTTGTTGCACCACACAGGTTTGCGACAGGAATCTCTAAAATGACCTGTCCCTCCGCAGTGAAAACAAATTTGCTTGTTGCGACGTGGAGATTTGTTTTTTGACTTTCCAGTGGTCAGGGCAGCTGCAATAATGTGTCCTTGCTGCTTGATGGCATCATGCATGGTCGCCATAAATGCTGCATTTTGATGACTTTGTGCTGCACGGGTTGCTCTCTCCAACATTTCATCCACCGGGCTTTCTTTTGGAAGGGTGGCCAAAATTGTTCTGGTACGTGAATTAGCATTTTCAAAAGCCAAAGAACGAAACAGATGATCTTGAACATCTGTTGTTAACTCTGTGGCATCCTTCAAAGCTGAAGCCAATCTGTTGATGAATTGAGCGTAAGGTTCGTTATTTCCTTGTTTAATTGTAGAGCAAGGTGAGGACTTCTTGTCTGGCACCAACAGCAATGCCTGAAGAGCCAATGACTGAGCAAGTTGATGCATTGTCACAGGAAAGGTGAGCTGTACCGAAGATGAAATGTACGCTCCATGTCCAGTTAGCATGTCAGGCTGGACTGCATACAATGGATCACCCACTTGGCGATGCTTGCTGGCTTCTTCTGCAGCTAGGCGCTTCCATTCCCGTTCAAAGATGAGAAGCTGAGATGGTGTGAGAAGCAGTGTTGCGATGCTCGCACAATCAGATGGACAAAGGAGTTCTGCCGTGAAAATGTACTGAATTATGTTTCGTGCTGCTTCTGACCTGAGGCCATAAGTTGTAACAATGTCCTTGGCCTTTTGCAGCACCTTGTAATCATAAGGTTTCCAGTTGGCTGTGCCATTTGCGCCCATGACAGGACAGGAAAGAGCATTTGCAGCATCCCAGTCCCCAGCCATGATTGCTGTTTTTGCTGCTGCTGCTCTTCGTGCATCAATGGGATTTCTAGAAACAGCTGGTAGTTGAGATGAATCATGTTGTCCTTCTGGGTGGTGTGACAGTTGAGCAAGCTTTGAGATGATGTGATGCAGTTCCGAGGAATGCTGGTCCTGCTGTGAAACAGTGACAGGCTGTAATTGTCTTTGTGGACGCTGCCTGTGACAGGATGCAAAGGCAGTCACTTTTTCCTCTGTGTCAGAGTCACTGTCAATTGGAAGTGGACAGCTGACTGGCTTGAGACTGCACGCTGATGTGTTTGCTCCTGCTTCTGTTGCTGCTGTGTGAGCCGTGGCTGCTGATGCTGTGCAGCCCGCTCCTCCCCCCGTGGAGAGTGCTGCTCGGTCTGTGTCAGTGCTGCTGCGGGGGGAGCGGATCCCCCCCTCCAGGCCAATCTGCGTCGGCGCGTGCTGAAGAGAGGACTGATCCACCCCCACCGGCATGTCACTCTCGTCTCCACCTGCTGTTCCGCTCCCGTGCTGTGTCATCTGGGTCTGCCCATCTCCGCCCTCAGCTCCGCCTGAGTCTCCGCCTGTGTCTCCACCTGTCACCACGCCTCCCGAATGGGGCTGCAGAGCCACTTCCTGTTTGCTCTCAGTCTTTTTGAGCAGCCGAGGAGACCACTGCTCCGCCTGAGCCTGATACTCTGCCTGAGTTACTTGTTCAAGGACAGCTCGTGGGGTAGAACTGACCGGAGCACTCAAACCACGAATCGGATGTTCACCCAGACCGAAAAACTTTACAACTTTGGCAGGTTTCTGAGGAGGAATGGATGGAATTCCTGCCTCGTCTCCTCCCACTCCCTCGAAAGCTTGGACAGCTGCCACCGCCGCTTTTTTCTCAGCTAACAAGGCACACAAGGTATTAATCACTTTTTTCCAGACCGCTCCAAGGTCATGGGCGAGTTTCGCCTCCTTGCCTCCTGAGAGAGACGAGTCCCAGAGCAACTCCCCAATCTCACGCCACTCTGAGGCACTAAAAACCAACGATGACTCACGCAATTTTCCCCATTTCCACGCCTACAGGGCTATCTGTTCAATCTCAGTCTTTCACTTTTTCACCTCTTAGAAAGGATAGCAAAGAGGAGATGGATCGCGGCTGCAACGTCTGCATTCATGGCAGGTAGCTGCAACCCTTTCCGCTGCACTGCAGCTTACCTTCTTCCCACAGGCTGGTGCTGACGCTGCTCCTCGGCGCCGAGCTGCTGTGGGAGTTCCGACTCCCTGCTCCGTTTCGCTCGACCATACATGGATTCAATCAAGCATGGAGTCTCCCAGCAAAGGCTTCCCGTATTTAAACCAAAACCTTCTCCAGGGCCACCAGCATTTAAGCAAGCCCCAGTCCCAAAGCCCTACATTTAAGTGCACTTTGGGCAGTGCCTACGTCTAGACGTTCGTCGGCATCATGATGCTTTCGAAAGGCACACACTCTCAGGTCCCTGTGATCAGGCGCCAATATATTACCAGAGTTGGCCTGAGATAAAAAGGAAGTCGGAGTATAGAGAGAACGCAGATCAAGCCAATATGGTTAACAGCTATGTTCTGCTTTATTCAGCTAAGATGGCTACTTTTATACATTTCCATATAGTTTACATCTACAGCAGCTCTCCATTGGCATACAGCAGAGAGAAGTATGAAAACACACTTTATTTTACTAACTCTTAAGGTGGCTATCACGTGCTCACTAACAAGTCTATTCAGTGACCTTCACAACCCTATTATCTTTCCCTGACACCTTAACTACTAATTTCTAACTGCGCCACACTTGGCTAAGAATTTCTAGCTGCGTCACAGGCTTCAAGGCCTCACTCAGGCCCCTGTTAAGGCCTCAACTCGGGTAGTTCAAGGCCTAGGTAGACATCATGTCCACCTTCCCTGAGGAATTCCGCAACACTTACCGACCAGCAGTTCCCCAGCCCAATCTATAGCAGTTTGTGGGTCCTCCAAATAGCTGGATGAAGCTTGGATGAGGCTTGGAAATGAAGAGGAGCAGGCTCTGGCTTGGGTAGAAAGGGTGTTTATTTCTGTGGCTCCATGTGCAGAGTAGAGCCAGAACCAGAAGCCAGAACAAGCCAGAACAACTGCTCGGCCTCTGTGCCCCCCTTTTCCCAGCTCGCAGCCTGGGCGGGGAACACTCAGGGCCAATCGGGGAAGGGAAGGGGTGTGGTTACATCAGGGGAAAACCAGGTGTGTTCAGGGAATGGGGGGCGTGAAAGGGACATACCAAGTACAGACAAATAACAAAATACAAATACAAATTCAAAAACCTAAATCATTCGCTGCAACAGTTGAGTATCATTTTGAGACATTTTTTTGGCCAGGGTCTCTTTCAGAGTCAGGGCTTTGTTGAGCTCCAGCAGCTCCCTGGAGAGCTGTGCCTGGCGCAGGGCGTGTTGGGTGCTGAAGTCATTGGAGGCTCTCTTGGATTCCTGGCCCACTTCTGCTTCCTGCAGGAGACATGGCCATGAGGAGAGGCCAATCCAGAGCTCCTGAATCACATGATTTCTATTTCTACAGAGCACTTCAAATTCATTCTTATGTAAAAAATCAGATATGCAGAAATGAGAAGAGGTTCTTGACCTTGAACACATTGAGTTTAAAACAGCACAGATAAGAGGGGTGATTTATCAAGCATTTGGGTTAGAAAATTAGCAGGAGGGAGCAGATAAAAGTGATGAGGGGATAAAACCATGCCCCAGTGAGGTGTACACTGCTGAGCCCCTCACTTACACCTGGAGAATCCTGTTCAGAATTTGGCAGCTCTGCAGCAGCTTCTGTGGTGGCAGTGTTTTCACTCTGGGGGACAGAGAGAAGAAAATTTGGGTGAAAAGGGAAATATGAAATAAAATGAAGGAAATAAGAGTCTTTATGGCAAAGCACGACGTGATTCTCCTCTGGCCAGAACCTCTCTGGAAAGAGACCATCATCCTCCTCCTCAAGGAATGTGAGGATACTCCTCCTTGTCTAGTTGGAAAAGCCATTCCTTGAAATCTTCCCTGAACTCCAGCACTGGAGAGAACAGGAAAAGGAGGAGGAGAGAACATAGCAATGTCCAATGAGGGAGTGTAGGAGATATTGGGGCCCACAGGACAGTATTGTGAATTTAATTAGCATAGTCAGTTTGATAACCAAGATGCTTTGGCAAAAACAAACAGAGCTTTGAAGATTACAAGAAGATTGGATCAAAACTGGCAACAGGAAAAGAAGATTAAATCAACATCTGCAAGCAAGACATGTTGCAAAATGTATAAGTTTGTTTGTGTGATGTTTAACCTAATCATTGTAGTAAAAAATTACTAGCCTTCCTAGAATGGTATATAAGCATATGTAGCTCACAGTAAAAAACAGATTCTGGTCACCAGTCAGTCTCCACGTCTCTCTATCAATCGTTGATAAGGGAGAACTGAAATTCCTCCATTAGACAAAAGCCTGGAAGCTTCTATTTAACAATTTCAGGTCCCTGCAATTTACATTGTCCATAAAAATCACCAAGTTTAGAACACTCCATCCAATTTCGGGACTGTAAATCCATGCCAAGCTCCAGTATCAGGTTTTTTCATGTAGACTCCTCTTTCCCTCCCACCCAGGAGCAGCACAAGTGGCCTTTCTGCAGCATTAAAGCCCAACAGGACAGGTTTGAAGTAGATCTCAAGAGTCATTTCACACTTTTAATTCCTGGGCTCCTTGAGGGAAGTTGTTGAAGTAGAATCCCAGATTTCCTGAGTAAGTTGACACAACTCCCCCCTCCCTGGGTTCAGCCTTACCTGCGGCTCAGCCAGCATCTGCTGCAGGTTCTGGATCACCTCCACATTTTCCTTTAATTTGTCATCTTCCACAGTGCCACCAATTTCTGCAGATCCAACTTGCACCTGGAAACATGGGAGCAAGTCCATAGCAAGTTTGTGCCAGGGAAGAACAACTTTCCCCACTCAACTCTGAATTAATTCTGGATGAACAAATCCCAGCTGATTGGATCCAGTTTATCCCACTGAAAACATTGGACTCCCAAGGACATTATCCCAGGAGAAGGGTGTAGGGACACTTACACAGCGTGGTGCGGGAGTTGCTCTAGTTTTGCATTCATCTTCTCATTTTCTTGCTCTGTCTAAGAGAAATTAGAATTATACTGATTTGTAGAAGATAAGAAGCCAGAAATCTGCTGATTATTTTGCAGCAAAAGACTGGCAGTGTGAAAATCAATGCACTGAAAGATCTTTCATGGTCAGGGCCACCAGTTTGGATTTCACAGTATTTTTTCAGGGATACACACTGCAGGCAATAGGAAAAAAGCAGGGTGGGGAAGGGAGAGCACAAGTGTGCAAGTGCTATTTAAAATATTAAAATGAAATATTAAAAGTATTAAAAAGCTGAAAGATTCAGGTCTCTTTTTTCTACAAGGAAACTAAAGGCCAACAGATTCTGGCAGGCTTTTGGTTCTGACTGATTTGGAATCAATGTGAAAGGAACATTTAAGAGAGATTCTCAATATGTCATAAATACAGGAGCTGCTGTTGATTCAACTCCCAGCAATTTAGAGCTCTCCTGGGATAACTGAACTTACCAAGATGATCCTCTCCAGCATCTGTGCTGTTTGCCCAGCAGCCTCACTCAGCCCCTGGCTCAGCTTCTGGTTCTCCTCCTGCAAGGATTGGATCTTCTCCATCAGGGATTGGAGGCTCTCTGAGGGAGCCAAACCACTGCAACACCAAGGAGCAGTTGGGTGTGAGTCTGGGCACCTCCAAAATTATTATTATTCCCTAAATAATTTACAATAAATAGCCCAGAATGGTTTGGGAGGGAAGGATCTTAAAGCTCATCCAGCCCCACCCCTGCCACGGGCAGGGACACCTTCCACAGACCAGGCTGCTCCAGGTTCTGTCCAAGCCTTGGACACTTCCAGAATGCAGAAAATCCCTCCAAACAGAGGTTGTGAACTCCATGTACTTGGTTTTGAAACATCCCCAGAAAACAACACATGCACAATCTAACTCTGTCCCAGATTTTGTGCTTTTAAGGATAATGGAGGTGGAGCTGCCCCACATTTAGGGGTAGAGGGGTGAGGAGAACAGGGATGGATGGGTCTCAGAGACAGGAATTTATTCAGGAGGTGTTTCCTGATTCCTCTTTTACTTCCTGCAACAGATTTTTGCAATCATGAGGTGTTTGCTACAAAACTAAATATCCCAGGGAATTCCAGTAAGGATGACAAAAAGAAGGGGGAGAAAAGCAACCAATTTCTCCCCTCACTCCACAGCACTGCCCAGAGCTAAGGAGATTCAGAGACTTCTCTGGAGTGTGATAAATATACATCCATAGGACATTAAATAATAAATCTTACTTGATAGTGTAGTGATTTGAAAGCAAAACGAGTGAGAGGCTCCAAGTCAGAAATACAATTTAATAAGAAGAAAAAAAAAAGGTAAAATAAAATAAAAAAAAATAAATGCAATAATACAAAAGACCACTGACAGAGTCAGAATACAACCAGAGCAGGATGATGGAAGCAATCCAGATGAGGGGGGTCTTCCTGAAGCAGTGATCCCATAGAAAGGTCTGGTAGCTCCGGTCCTCTGGGAATCCAGTGGGTAAGGGCTCCCTGTACTGTCCCAAATCCCAGATTATATCCAGGTGAGAGTCATTGGCTCCTCCCCCTGGGCGGAGCATCTCACAATAGGATGATGAGTCATACAGGGGGTCCTTGATGGCCCATTAAAGAGAGATAACTCCCAGAGGGAGTTAACTATGAGTTATGCAGCAAGGCATTTGATGGGCCATTAACAGAAGAGGGCCTGGGAGAACACTGCTTCAGCAATTAGATTCAACAGTTCATGAAGATGGTGATAGAATACTTTGTGCATATCTTATACTACAACCCAGGACAGATAGCCATGGGCAGGGTCCCGCCGTAGGCCTGGAGCAGCAACACCTGGAGCTGCTGGACCTACAAAGAAATAATTATTGCTTGTAAATGCAGCAGCTCCATGGATCCTTGGTCTTCCTGATTACCCTGCTCCATAATTCCCCTTTTACCACTGCCTGTGGAAAGGAGTTACACTATTTCAAGTTATGTTACAGTATTTCAAGTCATTTACTCCTCAAATAAAAGGTTCTTCATTTCCCTCTGGGATCACCCCAGGGAAAACTCTTCCCTTCCCACCATGCTGGGCACAGGCAGGAGATGTCAGGAAGGCACCAAACCATCTCTGTATTTCTAATTCTGCCTATAGCTCACCAGGAAATGATTTGTTGGGTGGAAGGGAAATTTAAACCACACCAGCACCACCACTTTTCTATGGCTACAGCAAAACTCCAAGAAATATCCACATATCCCCTTCCCATCCACCTCCAGAGACGGAGTAATGCACATTAGGGATGTTTTGCATTTTTTGTGAGGTTGTGCCTTCCCTTGGGGTTTGCTGAGCTCAGAACCTGAGGGGATCCTCCAGTACCTGCTGCTTCAGCTGGTGCAGCTCAGCTGCCTTGGGGTCCACGTTGACAATGGGTTTGTTTTTGATCTTCCTGGCCCTGTCAGTGTAACACAGAGTGTTCAGGGTCTTCTCCAGGTTGGAATCTGCTGGGCTCACACAGGCGATCATCAGCGTGTGGCTGTTCCCACCCAGGGAGTCTGAGAAGGAAAAGAAACAATGTCAAAACTGTCAGAGCAACAATGACAGTGAAACATCATTCAAGGGTTCCAACTCCATGAGTGCATCCCCAAAATGCAGATTAAACAGCTGGATTGTGGTGCCAATCATTACTTTCTCCTCTGCCCACTCAGTTCTGTATTAAAGTGGGTTTTTGAAAGCTGAAGTCAGGCTTTGAAAACAAAGATTTCACCCCAGAAGCCCCAGTTGTTGCCCTAATAAATAATTTATTTATGCCACTTTTGGCCTGGTTCTTTCAGGTTTGCCCCTCCCTTCTCCCCCCCAGTAACAAGACCTTCATGAATATCCAGAATTTTCTCCAATTTAAGGAATTATTGGCTAAGAACAGATCACAAAGCTGCATGGAACTTCATCCTTTGATTTTATACAAATTGGTTCCTTAAAGCTACTGATCAGGAAAAAAAAAAGGGCCCCACATCCAGCCCAATCCAGGTTTTAATGAGGTACTTTCAGACATGGAAAATAATGAAAAGCTTTTGCACCAAAATGATATAATTACCATAAAAATCCCAGTAATTTCATTACTAAAGCTGTGCCCAAATTAAAGGGTAACTTAAATAAAATGCATTAAAAGACAAATCCCAGCTATTGAAAAATAAAGACCAGATATTCAGCCTAAGAAAACAAATCCCAGGGAAGGCACAGACAGCTGGAGCTTCATTCTGGCTGTGACATCACCCAGGGAGTTGCTATAATTAAGGTACAATAATAGATCTCTGCTCCCAGACTTCTCACCAAAAATATGCCCTGAATTTGTCTTGTTTCCCCCTGTCACACAAAGTGCAGGAGAGCAGGACTCGTTTTGAGTTCATCTCACTGCATTTGCAACCTAAAATAAGAGTCCAGGAAAGGCCTGGCTTCAGTGAGGAATTAAATAAACAAATCCCTTTGCAGCAGCAGCTCTGAGCTGTGGGGTTTTCTCCTGCTTTGTTATTTAAAAAGCACCTGTAAGTTTAGGCTTTGTCGTCATCTTCTCTCACCTTGCAGCAGCCTGGTCATCTTAGAGTCTCTGTAGGGGACAAACCCTCCCTTTTTATTTTCATCTCCCAGAGCACTGATGACATTCCCCAGGCACAGGAGGCCTCTGTTGATATTGATTCCTGCAGACAAAGCTCACAGTGAGCAAAGCCACCTCAACAGCTCCAAACTCCTCATTTCTTGCCCTTAGTAAAACTTTAACAAGGTTAAAAAAGCAGATTAAAGGGTTAAAGAAGTGCTTTGCTCTTTTATTAACGCCTAAGTGAGAAGAAGCCCAAACTCCACCAGTCCCAGCCCACAGACCTTCTTTGAGTCTGTCTCCCTCAGCCTTGGTCTTCTTTTGTTTCTCAGAGCCATCAAGATCCATCAGGTGTAGCTTGCAGTGAAAACTGCAATTCCTAGGGCAGAAAGAAACTGTTTTACTCTCCCAGGTAAACTTCCAGGTAGAAAAGGAGCAGCCCAGGAGCTGAAAATTCAGAGCCAAAACCTGAACTGCCTTGAGAAGCAGAACTCAGGACCAGGATGAGGAAATTTTGGGAAAGTAACTCTCATCAGCTGCACAATGACACTTATCATTTTTCTTCTTCTGATCAATGCAGATGGTGAAGATGGTGTGGGATCTGGAGGTCTGGGAATTCATGGCTGTGGATCCCACAGTTCTGGAGTTGTTCCCCTGTTCCAGGCAGGACACGGTCTCTTGGGCACAGGTGACATTTCTTTCTGTCAACCCCACAATCTGTAGCCAGGAAGGAAACACTGTTTATCCTCTGCTTCCTCTTCATCCCACCTGACCTCAGAAAAATCTCCATGCACCTCAGACTGTGCCAGCCTATTCCCAAGAATCAGTGTCACCTCCAGCCAGGGGCCTGGCATGGCAACTCCCAGGAAAAACTGGTTCTGAATTTCACTTCAGGAACATGGAATCACATCACCTGTTCCTAAACACCCCTTAAGTTCCTCTGCCTGCTCCAGAGCCAGCTGGGCTCTGGGATGGAGACAGAGCTCCTCAGGGCTCCAGAGACAAATGCATGGATATCCCAGGCCAAGCTGGGAGCTGAGAGCTGTGCCACTCACAGGAAGGGGCTGATGGGGAGGGGATTTATGTGAGTAAAGTACTGGTGAGGCAGCTCTCAGGGACACAAACCAGAGAGGTGATGAGCAGGAGGGACTGGATGTGCTCCTTGGCAAGCTGTGCTTTCCATGAGGATCATTCCCTCTGGATCTCTCTGTGCTGCTCCCAACACATGAATGAGCCCCATGCCACTGCTTTAGGGATGACAGAAAATTCCACATAAACCTCTTCATTCCCCAGCCCTGCCACCCTCTCCTGCTCCCACACCCAGCAGGGCAGACCTTGATGCCTTCCTTGGGATTCTCCCGGATGCTGATCTGGGAACATTCTCAGGAGGAGCACAGCAGGTCCAGGATGTCCTCATTGTAGATCTGGAAGCAGCAGAGGAGCAGCTCAAAGTTAACAGCCAAAGAAAGGAGCAGTTATGCTGAAATTAGAGCTAATTTGGCATCACATTTTACTCATTTCACCTTTAAGGAAAGACACCTTGGACCAGAAAGGACTGACAAAACCTCCTGGAGTCTTAGGGGTTGATTTAATCAATATCTGTTACCTGAAGGAGGTGACCTCAAAGCTCCCTTTAGTCCTAACTTGATAAAAAACAAACTTTTACCTCCAGATAAAAAACTTTGAGGACGAAATCCCAATCCTGCCTTTGCTGTTTCTCCTCAAAGAGCAGCTTGATGACCCTGGGGATGACCCCCACGCTGGGCTCATATTCCTGGTTGGCAGTGTAGGTGCCTCCCATGGAATAGGTTTTCCCTGACCCCGTCTGTCCATAGGCCAAGACGGTGACATTATATCCTGGGGGAACAAAGGGCACCCAGATGAGTCACATGGGGACAGAAAGCTGCATTTTTGAAAACCACCCTTCCAGAAAATCATCAGTTTACACCAGCTTTAAGCATAGATCACAGTCAGGAACACTGAGGGGAAAAAAGGCAATAAAAACTCCATAAAGTACAGATAAAATTATTATTTCAGATATTTTTTTTAAGACTGGATAATTTATTAGAGCTAAACAGAAAAACAGTACAAATTCTCTGCCATCCCAGCTCCACTGCAGCATCCTGGAACAGGATGTTTATCAATTCATTGTGTTATTCTTAAGAAGGGAGAGGGACTTTTTATAAGGGCCTGGAGTGACAGGACAAGGGGGAATGGCTTCCCACTGCCAGAGGAATATTGGAATAAATTCTTCCCTGTGAGGGTGGGGAGGCCCTGGCACAGTTTGCCCAGAGAAGCTGTGGCTGCCCCTGGATCCCTGGAAGTGTCCAAGACCAGGTTGAATGGGGCTTGGAGCAACCTGGGATAGTGGAAGGCGTCCCTGCCCATGGCAGGGGTGGCATTGGGTGAGCTTTAAGATCCCTTCTGACCTAAACTCTTTTGGTATTCCATGAAATTTACCTCACACAGGCAGCCTCGGGAACCAGGCAGCCTCAGAGAACACACCTCCCTCGTTTTGTGGAGAGGAACAAGATCTGGGACAAACCTTTGAAGATGCCTCGGACCAGAGGCGACACCGCTGTGTTGAAAACCTCCTCCTACTTCACGGACGGGTAGAACACGTAGTCGTAGGTGAAGGCCTTGTCATTGCCCACCACGACCTGCGGAGGAGAGGGACGGGGCAGCGCTGGTAACCGCGCCCAGGCTGCGGGACCCCCGGGAGCCCCCCGAGCCTCACCTGCGTCTCCCCGGGCAAGAAGGACAGGCATATCTGGCAGCCCTCACTGATCTCCTTGGGCACCAGCGGCCGGCAGCGCAGCGCCACGCGCACCGGGATGCCCTTCTCGTCCTCCCGCACCATCGCCAGCCTGCGGGACACGAGCGCCGTGAGCCGGGCCGGGACACGGGAGCGGGGATCGAGCGGGAACCGCTGCGGCCCTGCCCGGGATGGGGGTAGAGCGGGGGTGAAGCGGCCTTAGTGGGGTTCTGGGATGGAGAGGGGGTTAAGCGGCCCTGCCGGAGCTCTGGGGTGGAACAGGGATGGAGCGGAAGCCTCGGGCCGGGGGCGGAGCGGGTCCGGCCCGGTGTTGCGGGGCGGCCGCGGGACTGACCTGGAACCGCTGCTACCCGTTCCAATGGTAGCGCCGCAACGGCCGCGGTTC